>SJYX01012909.1:33884-89873 GCA_006410675.1 Oreotragus oreotragus
TTTAGATGGGGGACCGAGCAGAACTTCAAAAAAAAAAAACTTTCTCATGAGCACACTGCATTTGAAAGACACGAGACATGAAATTTTAAATGTAGTTTATACAGAAGTCACACTTTTTTGTCCGCCTCACAGATGTGAATATTACTTTGTTTTTAAACTGATCAGTTTTGCAAAGGGGCCAGAATTATTCCTTGTTAGAGTTGCTCCAGTTTGAGTCTGCTGCTTTCCTACAATTTTTCAAATTTTATAATGTATTAAATACAATAAACTCTGTTTAAAAAATAAGGTCTGTGTGAGACACACGTGTTGGGGTGAGGCTGTAGTCAAATGAAATTTTTCTATTAAAAAAACAAACAAACAAATTACCACAAACCAGGTGCCTTGAAACAATAGGAGTGTATTATCTCACAGTTCTGGAAGAGGTCAGAAGTTCTAAATCTTCCCTCCAAAGACCAGAAAGAACAAACCTTTCTTGTGTTTTCTAGCTTCTGGTGCTGGCCAGCAGTCCTTGGTATTCCTCAGCTCATGGCAGCATAACTCCAGTTTCTGTCTTCACATGGTCATCTTTCATGTGTATCCGTGTCTCTCTGTGTCTCTCCTCTTCTAATCATTCATATTGGATTTAGGGCCCTAATCCAGTGTGACCTCATTTTAAGTTAACTAATATCTGCAGGATGGATAAAGAAGATGTGGTACATATATATAACGGAATTCTACTCAGCCATAAAAAAGAATGGAATAAGGCCATCTGCAGCAACATGGATGGACCTAGAGCTTCTTATACTAAGTGAAGGAAGTCAGAAAGAGAAAAGCAAATACCACGTGATGTCACCCATATGTGGCACAAATGAAGTTATCTATGAAACAGCCGCAGACTCCCAGACATAAAGAACAGAGTTGTGGTTGCCATGGGGGAGGGGAAGTAGAGCAGGGATGGATTGGGAGTTTGGGATTAGCAGATGTAACCATAATATATGGGGAAGGAAAGAGTCGACAACTGAGCGACTTCATTTCACTCACTTCACTTGCTTCATACTTGATCACCAGAGAAGGAAATGGCAACCCACTCCAGTATTCTTGCCTGGAGAATCCCATGGACAAAGGAGCCTAGTGGGCCACGGCCCATGGGGTCACAGAGAGTCAGACACGACTGAAGTGACTAAGCACTATAATATATAGAATAGATAAACAACAAGGTCTTACTATATAGAATAGGGAACTAGATTCAATATCCTGTGATAAACCATAATGGAAAAGATATGAAAAAGAAGAATCACTTTGCTATACAGCAGAAATTACACAATATTGTAAATCAACTATAATTCATTAAAAAATAAATATATACATATATGCATGTGAGTATACACACACACACACACACACACACACACATTTATGTGGATTTCCCTAGTGGCTCAGCAGTGAAGAATCTGCCTGCCAATGCAGGAGATACAGGTTCAATCCCTGGGTCTCTTTTGCTATCTCGCATATAGGGTCATTGTTACCATCTTTCTAAATTCCATATATATGCGTTAATATACTGTATTGGTGCTTTTCTTTCTGATTTTATATCCAGTAGTTCCAAAAATAAAATTAGACTTTTCCAACCCTTAACATCTGCATTTAATAATACCTTCTAACCAAAATACAGATGCTAAANCTCGCATATAGGGTCATTGTTACCATCTTTCTAAATTCCATATATATGCGTTAATATACTGTATTGGTGCTTTTCTTTCTGATTTTATATCTATTAGTTCCAAAAATAAAATTAGACTTTTCCAACCCTTAACATCTGCATTTAATAATACCTTCTAACCAAAATACAGATGCTAAAACAGCAAATTACAATATATCTTGTACAACTTCACACTGTTCACACTTACTTTACCTCTAGTTGGTCGTTACGTACTCAATGCATAAACATCACTTCAAATAACATTTTTACAATTAACAAAAAATGTGACAAGGCTGTCTTAAAATGGCTCTGTTATAAATTATATAGAGTATACAGAATTACAGAGTCAAGTATTTTTTATCAAAATATACACTTCTCCCTGAAACTAACACAAGCTTCAACATTTTAAAGAAATAATACAATTATTAAAATATTTGCAAAATTATTTTTTCATGTATAAAATTCCGCCATATTTACTTTGGTCTAGAATACAAGTCCACTTAAAAAATATCCACATGGAAGGGCTGGGAGACATCATTACATGCAATCATTTTATACTTGGAGTTACTTCAAGTCAAAATAACTGAAATACGTAGTAATTCTTGATTCATAATCCTGATTGAGATAAAACAAATTGGTAGATCACAGGATTGCTTATTCAATTTCTAATTATCAATTCAAAAATGTTTTTCATAATGTGACCTCTCTTTAACAAAACCCAAATAAACAGTTCAGATGTACATATATAAAATATGACAGAAAGTGAAGAAGAACCAAAGAGCCTCTTGATGAAAGTGAAAGAGGAGAGTGAAAAAGTTGGCTTAAAGCTCAACATTCAGAAAATTAAGATCATGGCATCTGGTCCCATCACCTCATGGCAAATAGATGGGGATACAGTGGAAAGAGTGGCTGACTTTATTTTGGGGGGCTCCAAAATCACTGCAGATGGTGATTGCAGCCAAGAAATTAAAAGACACTTACTCCTTGGAAGAAAATTTATGGCCAACCTAGATAGCATATTCAAAAGCAGAGACATTACTTTGCCAACAAAGGTCCATGCAAGACTATGGCTTTTCCATAGTAAAGACTGGCTTTTCCAGCGGTCATGTATGGATGTGAGAGTTGGACTAAAAAGAAAGCTGAGCACCAAAGAACTGATGCTTTTGAACTGTGGTGTTGGAGAAGACTCTTGAGAGTCCCTTGGACTCCAAGGAGATCCAACCAGTCCATCCTAAAGGAAATCAGTCCTGGGTGTTCATTGGAAGGACTGATGTTGAAGCTGAAACTCCCAATACTTTGGCCACCTCATGCGAAGAGCTGACTCATTTGAAAAGACCCTGATGCTGGGAAAGATTGAAGGCAGGAGGAGAAGGGGACAACAGAGGATGAGATGGTTGGATGGCATCACCAACTCATTTGGCATGAATTTGGGTAGACCCTGGGAGCTGGTGATGGACAGGGAGGCCTGGCATGCTGAGGTTCATGGTGTCACAATGAATCGGACACAACTGAGCCACTGAACTGAACTGAACTCATTTGCATTTTTCCCTTTTCCTCTATTACATAATACCATTGGTAAGTGAAAGCAGATGAACAAAAGATAACTGCAAATATGATATTGGGTTATTTAATAGCAAAATACTTCAGTATAAAAAGATCAGCTTTGATTATGTCCTTTTCTGGGTGTTTGGATGCTTTCTGGTCCACCCCAATCCATAAGAAGTCTTTTGGGTGGAGACATCACAACACCTGAAGAGAGAACCTGGAGTCCTTTGAGTCATTTCTTCACAATGGTAACCTTGCAGCCTTGGGTAACCTTGGGTTTCCAGCTGTCAAATCCCACGAACACGAATGGCTGCAGGTCATCCTTAAACTAGGTTCTGGATTTTGCTCATACTGGTGACCTAGTGATCAAATGGGTAAGAATGTTTTCTCTCTCCCTCCTATTCTGGCAGTTAAAAAGTTAAAAGAATCATGAGTTCCAGCTTCTCAGGAACCTAGTCCACATGATGGAATATCCTATAGTATGGTTAGATTTTGAGGGCAGTGTTGATAGTGCGGGTCAGTGTAAAAGAACATTAAACACGGAAGTGGGTTTTTAGCAAGGGGGCTGAAAGTGGCTCAGTTGTGCCCGACTCTTTGCAACTCCATGGATTGTATAGCCATAATACTGGAGTGGGTAGCCTTTCCCTTCTCCAGGGGATCTTCCCAACCCAGGGATCAAACCCATGTCTCTCACACTGCAGGCAGATTCCTTACCAGCTGAGCCACCAGGGAAACCCAAGAATACTGGAGTGGGTAGCCGATCCCTTCTCCAGTGGATCTTCCCAACCCAGAAATCTAACCAGGTCTCAGATGTCTGCAAACATGAAGACAAGGCATCTGACTTGTGGATATATTCTATATATTTTTGAGGCATATAAGTAATGATGGAACCTCGTCACTCCACATTCTGTCTCCCCACCCTCAAAAGACAAAGCTCCCTTTGAGACAAGGAAGTCATCATTTCCTCTACCCACTCAAGTCATTATTGGGGGGTGGGGGCGGGTATTTCTGTTGTCCTTTATTTTTTAAATAGTATATGCTTATGGGCTACATTATTTCCAAGAAGGCTAACAGTTGTAGGGATTAGGCTTTCTGTCACTTTCAAGTCCCTGGGAATTCACCACCATACACGTGCCTTGCACTTAATTTCCAAGACACTCCTTCAGTGGCATAGAAGGTGCCAGGTTTTACCTGAACCCTAGAGAACAGTTAAATCTATCTGGAAAGACCTCTATGTCCATGGCTTTGTGATGGATGGACATCAACAAATCTTTTAAGGAAACAAAATTTAATCCACAATAGCAGATCACCCCATCTTTACAATTCTAGAAGTTCTCAACTCTGAACGCACATTAGAATCACTTGGGGCAATGTTAAACACACACATACTCCAATGCTCCTTCCATTCTCCTCATTATAAATTAGAGTATCTGCAGGAAGCCTGGGCATTAGTAAACTTTAAAGTAATTCTCATATGCATCCACTGCCCATAACACTTCATAACCTTGAAGAATAACTACTAAAGTGACATTAAGTATGACCTCCTCTCTTTCAAAATGTATCCCTTCCAAACCAGCTTAAACTAATTTTAAGTGGTACCTCGAACTCTTACGTTTCCCTCAGTAAATTTTGAACCAAAAGTAAAATTGTCTGTTTTAATAACATCAAGAAAGTGCCCAACAATTATCTCAGCCAAGAGAAAAAGTATCTGGCAATTTAATCTCCCAAATTCAACATTTTTTAATGTTAAGTTAACCTAGATACATATGTGACTCTTTTTTTACTGACACAAACGTCTTAGAGCAAAAGAGACAATTGTTCATTCCAGAGACACTAATAAATATTTCTGATCAGAGAAAACTGTGACCTGTCCAAGATGAGGGTCAACCAAGAACATAACATTTTTTCAAAAAAAGATTTGGGAGAAATTCTTGGTTTCAGATAAATGAGATTTTTTTCCTTTGTACTTTCTTATATCTTTGTGGTTTTTTTCCCTCCGCGTTTAAACAAACTGGAATTAGGAAGCCATCTCTTGCTATCTGTTTGCCCACTCTCACCGCCAGTTTTTTTTTTTTTTTTTTTCAATTTACATTTATAAGAAACAGCATTTTCTGAAGATTACTCATGGTGAGATGACCAGCAGTGAGCCTATTGAGATCCTATAGGATGCTAATGAGTTAAAGGGACCAAGGAGGAATGAAATGAGAGTTCTTAATTTAAGCAGGTCAAAGCTACTGCATCACACACTCATCTGACTTTTTTCTCTTCTCTGAACACTCACATGCCTGCAATGCATTTAAGGCGCTTTTCTTTCCTGCCTGATCTGTAAAGGAAAAGATTCTCTTCTCCTTCCCAAGATGTCAAGTTTCGTTGTTATTGATGGCTACAAACCTGCAATTACTTGATGAAGCTAATGGGTAAAAGCACTTAAAAGGCTATGCTTTGCAGTTCCAGTGTCATAGTTGATGTAAAACAAACCAGACCCAACACAGCCTGACAAGCTTTCAGCCTATTATTATTGGGGGCTCATTTAAATTACAGATTTGATTAAATTTATAATTTAGCTATTGTACTTAGCATGCTTTCCTTTGAAAACTAACCCCAAAGTGAAAGTGAAAGCCACTCAGTTGTGTCCGACTCTCTGCAACCTCACGGATTATACAGTCCATGGAATTCTTCAAGCCAGAATACTGGAGTGGGTAGCCT
Organism: Oreotragus oreotragus; assembly: GCA_006410675.1. Lineage (NCBI taxonomy): Eukaryota > Metazoa > Chordata > Mammalia > Artiodactyla > Bovidae > Oreotragus > Oreotragus oreotragus. Next base: position 39,814 of record SJYX01012909.1, read on the forward strand.
TTCCCTTCTCCAAGGGATCTTCCCAATCCAGGGATCGAAGCCAGGTTTCCCACATAGTCGGTGAATTCTTTACCAGCTGAGCCACAAAGGAAGCCCAAAAGAGACACTTAAAAATTTCCTACCTCCAAGCTGTAAAATGAGAAAAATGTCAAGTGGCTTGGATGGTCAGAGGGAGGGGTTAGGATGTACTTAAAATTAGTTCTGTTCAGTTCAACTGCTCAGTTGTGTCCAACTCTTTGTGACCCCATGGACCACAGCATGCCAGGTTTCCCTGTCCATCACCAACTCTCGGAGCCTACCCAAACTCATGTCCATCATGTCGGTGATACCATCCAACCATCTCATCCTCTGTTGTCCCCTTCTCCTCCCACTTTCAATCTTTTCTAGCAGCAGGGTCTTTTCCAATGAGTGGGTTCTTCACATGAGGTGGCCAAAGTATTAGAGCTTCAGCTTTAGCAACAGTACTTCCAATGAATATTCAGGACTGATTTCCTTTAAGATTGACTGGTTTGATCTCCTTGCTGTCCAAGAGACTCTCAAGAGTCTTCTCCAACACCACAGTTGTTAGAACAGTACTAACACGAAGTACTAATAGTACTTAGAATAGTAAACTTAAGTACAAATGGAATTTCACAGCTAAATACTTTTTACTGCTTTGTCAATGGATATAACATACATAATCACCCTTTTTTTTTTAACTCCCCTATTCTTCCATTGCATTGGAAAAAAGAGCAGTATATAAAAAAAAAAAGTCCCCCATGTCATCTTCCCTTACTTATTCCTTCTTGATCAGATAAGCTCTTAACAAAGCATGAAGCAATGGCATTAAATTTTAATGTTTTAGCTCAGGAGTAAGGATACCATTTCAAATGTCTTCCTTTGGAAAAGAGCAGTATCACCTTGAAAGGCCAGCAACATATAAATATTCCTAGGACAAGTTAGTTATGTTTTAGACCATTGAAAATGGGCACCATAAAGTGATAACCAACGTTACATGCACAGAGATATTTTATTGCAACAAATGTGAAGACATCTTGCAAGAAAATTAACTCCAACATAGGTGTAGTACAGAATGAATCTGTTTATTCATCTATTCACACAATAGTCACTGAGCACTGACCCAGGGCCAAACATGGCACAGAGTACTAGGAACACACAAACAGGGCCTCAGTGTTGAGCAGGAAAGATGAGTATGCACACAGTAATTACAAAAGACTCTGGTAAGTTCCTGTAAGAAGACTCTTCTGTGCTCAAAAATCCCAGAGAAACAAGACACTGTAGCTCTGCCCGGTTGGGAAGTGGCAGGGAGGTTATAAAAGACTTGAAATAGGAGATGGTTTTGATATGGATATTTAAGAATGAATTTTACAGAATTAATTGGCCAGGGAAGGACATGCCAAGGAAAAGCCACATGCAAAAGTATAGGCCCAGGAAAGGGGAAAGTGCAAAGTGTAGCACTGAATGGCTGCGGTGCTTCTAGAGATAAGTAAGAAGGGAAGCAAGAGGTGATGTAGGTAGAACCATGAAGGTTATGAGTCAAGCTAAGTGGTCTGAGTATGCCAAGGAAAAGCCACATGCAAAAGTATAGGCCCAGGAAAGGGGAAAGTGCAAAGTGTAGCACTGAATGGCTGCGGTGCTTCTAGAGATAAGTAAGAAGGGAAGCAAGAGGTGATGTAGGTAGAACCATGAAGGTTATGAGTCAAGCTAAGTGGTCTGAGTTTCATCTTCTGAGCCAGAGGGCATAATCTGGTGGCTCCCAGACATTCTTACTTTCTTTTTTTTTTTTTTTTAATCCACACACTGTTTTTGAAAACACCAAACTAATATTTAAAATTGAGGAATTTCTGCATCCCCCCAAAAATAAAATATCTGAAACTTTTTTTTTTAATATAGAACTTCTGGTGACAATAAACCTGTATTCCCAAATGGATTTAATCAGCTGGATATGAGTAGCTGAACAGCTTCCCTACACAGGGTCTTCACTTTTCAGTTTGCCACAGTCTCTGAAATTCCCCTGGGTCTTTCTAGTACCAGGATGAGTCTCAGCTGCCATTTATCATTGAACTTGACCTTGTTTTCCTTGCAATAGAGAGAAATGTTTCTCTGAACCCACATGTCTATCACAGACAAGAGAACATGAAATCTGGAGGAGACACATGACAGTCTACTTTGTTCATTCACAGTACCTACCTAGCTTCCAAAGGTTATCAACTTAGATTGGTAACCCCTTCCCTAAACAGAAAGAATCAACATGATAGTAAGATGGTATAATAATAATACTTTGTAATACTAGCAATGATAAGGGAGAAGGCAATGGCACCCCACTCCGGTACTCTTGCCTGGAAAATCCCATGGATGGAGGAGCCTGGTAGGCTGCAGTCCACGGGATTGCGAAGAGTCGGACACAACTGAGCAACTTCACTTTCACTTTTCACTTTCATGCATTGGAGAAGGAAATGGCAACCCACTCCAGTGTTCTTGCCTGGAGACTCCCAGGGACGGGGGAGCCTGGTGGGCTGCCATCTTTGGGGTCGCACAGAGTCGGACACAACTGAAGTGACTTAGCAGCAGCAGCAGCAATGATAATAAGTTGTAGGGTTTGGAATGGCTTAGGAGTATTATTAACTGCTATTTGACTAGAGGACTCAGGATACCTGAATTCTATCTTGAATTCTCCCCCCTGAGGTGTTCTTGAAGGAAATAAACTCCACGAGACAACAGAACATGACCCATTTGATTAGTATGAGGGAAATTTTGCTCTTCATTCCACTGCAGAGATTTTCATTAAACTGGGCTAAAACACATGGTTTAGACTTAACACAGGCAAGCCTTTCCTGGTCTGTTCTAGAAAGGCAGACCTCAAGTGATACTGAGAGCCCAACAGAGTCTTCAGAGGAAGAGAAAGAGTAAGGTGGACATGCCCAAACAGGGAAGGCAGCTTCCTGCTCAGCTCACCACCCTGCACAGGACACAGGACCAGAGAGCACAAAGGCAGGCAAGGTCCTAGCTGTTGGTAATGTGAGCCAACCCACGTGCAGGAATTTGAGCAGTCCTCTGCCAGATCCTTCGTAAAGGCTTCCCTGGTTATAGTGTAAACAAGATGGTTTGGGAAGGGTGACAAGAACATCAGTGGGTAAGCAAAAGCAAATGTCTATGCAGAAAATGGCACCCAGCATCAAGGTGAAATGGAAATAAGGTATGTTTAACAAATGATGTAAATACAACAGTGGGACCCAAGCCCAGTGCCGTCTCCCCATTACATCTCCTCTGCAGTGCGGGTATGACCTCAGCTCAATGCCAGTGCCCAGACTATAAAACAGAAACGTTAACCAGACAAGGCAAAACGGTTCCCTGTGAGGATTATCACTCCTTAGTGAAACCAGACTTGGTAGAGGCCCCAGGGAGCCCACTGGGAGGTGAGACCCTGGGCAGGACACAGTTTAAGGACAAGAAACACACACTGTTGTTGGGGAAAGTTCTGTACTGCCTCTAGGTCATGACAGTGCCGAGAGGCAGGCCCACCTTTGGGAGCTGACTGCAGCCCACACAGAGAATCAGTTAACAGAGGCCAGACTGCTCGTGTCACCTGAGGGAGGGGAGACCCTAGTCAAACTCAACATGGAGTTTGAATCTGGCACAATTTCCCTGGAACAGGTGGCCAGAGGAGAACAAACGCAATTGCCCCAGGGCCACTGGGAATGACAGTGACAAGACTTAACTATGCAAATCCCCACCACAGTAAGGAGACTGCTCAGCCACCAGCAGCAGAAAACCCCGCTTTTTGGTGGTCTGAACAGTGACAATTTACTTGCCTCACATCACAGGAAGTCCAGCACAGGCAGTCCTGGGACGATACAGTGGCTGGATCAAGCTGCCAGGAATGCCAGCTCTCTGTTTTCCCTTCTCTGCCCTCCAGTCCTTGGCTTTATCTTCATGCTGTCACTTCCTAGTTGCCAGCAAGAGATTCTGGCTCCCACCTCATCGTGGAGCTCAGGTTTACATTTGAAGCAGGAGGGAGTCTACAGAGGAGGGAGAATGGAACAGCTTCTCAAACACAAGCAGAGACAAGAAGAGGCACCTCCAGCACAGGCTCTCATCCTCCCAGATCTACCAAATACCCAGTGACTAGATTCCTATTCATGCATTTCTGACAACAGCCAGTATCCTAATAATTGTTGCTATTTAATCATTTCAGCCATGCCCGACCCTTTGTGACCCTGTGGTCTATAGTCTGCCATGTTCCTCTGTCCATGGGATTCTTCAGGCAAGAATACTGGTGTGGGTTCCAATTTCCTTCTCCAGCGGATCTTCCCGTCCCAGGGATTGAACCCATGAGTTCTGCATTGGCAGGTGGATACTTTACCAGAGAAAACCATCCTTATAATAAATGTGACTAATTATATTTTATCTTGATTATATTGTCTCAACTTCACTTCCGTCACTTGCAAAAAGAATAGTCTTTTTTTTTTTACTTTATTTTACAATACTCTATTGGTTTTGCCATACATTGACATGAAACCACCTCGAGTGTACATGAGTTCCCAATCCTGATTCCCCCTCCCACCTCCCACCCCATATCATCTCTCTGGATTATCCCCGTGCACCAGCCCCAAGCATCCTGTATCCTATATTGAACATAGACTGGTGATTCGTTTCTTACTTGATAGTATACATGTTTCAATGTCATTCTCCCAAATCATTCCACCCTCTCCCTCTCCTTCAGAGTCCAAAAGTCTGTTCTATATATCTGTGTCTCTTTTGCTGTCTCACATACAGGGTTATCATTACCATCTTTCTAAATTCCATATATATGTGTTAGTATACTGTATTGGTGTTTTTCTTTCTGGCTTACTTCACTCTGTATAATAGACTCCAGTTTCATCCACCTCATTAGAACTGATTCAAATGTATTCTTTTTAATGGCTGAGTAATACTCCATTGTGTATATGTACCACAGCTTTCTTTTCCAGTCATCTGCTGATAGACATCTAGGTTGCTTCCATGTCCTGGCTATTATAAACAGTGCTGTGATGAACATTGGGGTACATGTGTCTCTTTCTATTCTGGTTTCCTCGGTGTGTATGCCCAGCAGTGGGATTGCTGTGTCATAAGGCAGTTCTATTTGCGATTTTTTGAGGAATCTCCACACTGTTTTCCAGAGTGGCTGTACTAGTTTGCATTCCCACCAACAGTGTAAGAGGGTTCCCTTTTCTCCACACCCTCTCCAGCATTTATTGCTTGCAGACTTTTGGATCGCAGCCATTCTGACTGGTGTGAAATGGTACCTCATTGTGGTCTTGATTTGCATTTCTCTGATAATGAGTGATGTTGAGCATCTTTTCATGTGTTTGTTAGCCATCCGTATGTCTTCTTTGGAGAAATGTCTATTTAGTTCTTTGGCCCATTTTTTGATTGGGTCGTTTATTTTTCTGGAATTGAGCTGTATAAGTTGCTTGTATATTTTTGAGATTAGTTGTTTGTCAGTTGCTTCATTTGCTATTATTTTCTCCCATTCAGAAGGCTGTCTTTTCACCTTGCTTATAGTTTCCTTTGTTGTGCAGAAGCTTTTAATTTTAATTAGATCCCATTTGTTTATATTTGCTTTTATTTCCAGTATTCTGGGAGGCGGATCATAGAGGATCCTGCTGTGATTTATGTCGGAGAGTGTTTTGCCTATGTTCTCCTCTAGGAGTTTTATAGTTTCTGGTCTTACGTTTAGATCTTTAATCCATTTTGATTTTTTTTTTTTTTTTTTGTATTTATTTATTTTTTTACACGAACTCCCAAACATGAACCCCCCTCCCACCTCCCACCCCACATCTTCCCTCCAGATCATCCCCATACACCAGCCCCAAGCATCCTGCATCCTGCATTGAACATAGACTGGCAATTCATTTCTTACATGATAGTATACATATTTCAATGCTATTCTCCCAAATCATCCCTCCCTCTCCCTCTCCCTCTCCTTCTCCCTCAGAGTCCATAAGTCCGCTCTACACATCTGTATCTCTTTTGCTGTCTTGCATACAGGGTCCTCATTACCATCTTTCTAAATTCCATATATATGTGTTAGTATACTGTATTGGTGTTTTTCTTTCTGGCTTACTTCACTCTGTATAATCGGTTCCAGTTTCATCCATCTTATTAGAACTGATTCAAATGTATTCTTTTTAATGGCTGAGTAATACTCCATTGTGTATATGTACCACAGCTTTCTTATCCATTCATCCGCTGATGGACATCTAGGTTGTTTCCATGTCCTGGCTATTATAAACAGTGCTGCAATGAACATTGGGGTACATGTGTCTCTTTCTATTCTGGTTTCCTCGGTGTGTATGCCCAGCAGTGGGATTGCTGGGTCATAAGGCAGTTCTATTTCCAGTTTTTTAAGGAATCTCCACACTGTTCTCCATAGTGGCTGTACTAGTTTGCATTCCCACCAACAGTGTAAGAGGGTTCCCTTTTCTCCACACCCTCTCCAGCATTTATTGCTTGTAGACTTTTGGATCGCAGCCATTCTGACTGGTGTGAAATGGTACCTCATTGTGGTCTTGATTTGCATTTCTCTGATAATGAGTGACGTTGAGCATCTTTTCATGTGTTTGTTAGCCATCCATATGTCTTCTTTGGAGAAATGTCTATTTAGTTCTTTGGCCCATTTTTTGATTGGGTCATTTATTTTTCTGTAATTGAGCTGCAGGAGTTGCTTGTATATTTTTGAGATTAGTTGTTTGTCAGTTGCTTCATTTGCTATTATTTTCTCCCATTCTGAAGGCTGTCTTTTCACCTGGCTTATAGTTTCCTTTGTTGTGCAGAAGTTTTAATTTTAATTAGATCCCATTTGTTTATTTTTGCTTTTATTTCCAGTATTCTGGGAGGTGGATCATAAAAGATCCTGCTGTGATTTATGTCGGAGAGTGTTTTGCCTATGTTCTCCTTTAGGAGTTTTATAGTTTCTGGTCTTATGTTTAGATCTTTAATCCATTTTGAGTTTATTTTTGTGTATGGTGTTAGAAAGTGATCTAATTTCATTCTTTTACAAGTGGTTGACCAGTTTTCCCCAAAAAGAATAGTCTGATTGAATGTATTTATAAGGTCAGGTTCACCGTAGTCATACAAATATCTCAGAGTTTATGTGGCCTTTCAACTTTATGTTGGAGATCTGTTTCTAAACATTATGTTTAATGGCTTATGCAATAATAATAGGGATGGTAGCCACTATTTATTGAGCACATGAAACACTGCAGGTACTGTTCGAGGCATTTTATGCTCATTCTTAACATCCTCACATCCTGACAAGTGTCCTTGTACATAAAAGTATTGACACTCAGAGAAGTAACTTTCCTGAGCCTGTTCAGCTAGTAATGATCCAAGGATAGACCAACCCCTCTGTCTCCAGAGCTCAATCCACTCGGATACGGTTTTTTGAAGTTATGATCTGAGGGTTTTCTGGATTAAACTCATGCTGGGTATTGCTAAATAGTCAAATTCCTGAGTCCTTTTTTAAACAGACTGATTTAAACTCTCTGGGATTGGGACTGGAGGTTGGAATTCAGGAAACTACAGTTTAGACAAGTTTCTTGCCTTTCTCCAGGGTGTTAGTTTGAAACCATAGGAGCTTCCCAGTGAAATCTGGAACTGGTTCCCATACACAGAGGGCAGGGAGATACCATGAAAAGAGACCCTAGACCACTCCAGGTTGGTAAGTGGTAGTTTTTACAAGCAAAGGAACACACATGCAAGGTTTGTCTTGGGTGGCCACAAGACAAGGAATCTGTATCTTTCTCTCCTTTTTAAAACTGAAATGTAGTTGATGTACAATATTATATAAGTTATAGGTGAACAATACAGTGATTCACAATTTTTTAATTTATAGGTTTTATATATAAATTTCATATATTTTTAAAAAAATTTTAATTAAAAATTTTAAACTTTATATATAAATTTTTTCTATTTATAGTTATTATAAAATACTGGCTATATCCTCTGTGTTGTGCAATATATCCTTATTGCTTATTTTGTACATAATTGCTTGTACCTCTTAATCCCCTACCTCTTGCCTCTACTGACTTCCCTTTCCCTATTGATAACCACTAGTTTGTTCTCTATATCTGTGAATCAGCTTCTTTTTTGTTATATTCACCAGTTTGTTATATTGTTAAGATTCCATATGTAAGTGATATCATATAGTATTTGTATTTTTCTGATGTATTTCACTCAGCCTAATGCCTTCCATGTTGCTGCAAATGGCAGAATTTCATTCTTTTTATGGCTTAGTAGGATTCCATTGTCTGCCTGATAAGGCAGGAGATGTGAGTTCAATCCCTAGGTCGGGAAGATACACCAGGGAAGGAAACGGCCACCGACTCCAGTGTTCTCACCTGGAAAACCCCACGGACAGAGGAGCCTGGCAGGCTACAGTCCACGGAGTCACAAAAGTCAGACAGGACTTAGCAACTGAGCACACACACTCAGTGTTCCATTGTCTACACTGATATATACACCTCATCTTTTTTATCCATTCATCGGTTGATGGACCCTTGGGTTACTTCCATGTTTTGGCCATTGTAAAGAATGCTGTTATAAATATTGGGGTACACTTATTTTTGAACTAGCATTTTTGTTTCTTTCAGATGTATATCCAGGAGTAGAATTTATAGGTCATGTGGTAGTTTTTACTTCAGCTTTTTGAGAAACCTCTGGACTGTTTTCCACAGTGGCTATACCAATGTACATTCCCACCAACAGTGCACTAGGGTTCCCTTCCTCTATATACTCCCCATCATTTGTTATTTATATTCTTTTTAATGAAAGCCATTCTGACCGATGTGAGGTGAAATCTCATTGTGGTTTTGATTTGCATTTCCCTGATGATTATCGATGTTGAGCATCTTTTAATGTGCCTGTTGGCCACCCATATTTCCTCTTTGGAAAAAAGTGTCTATTCAGCTTTTCTGAACATTTTTTAATCAGAAAATGTTTCTTTTTGGTTTTTTGATGCTGAGTTGTATGAACTGTTTATATATGCTGGATATTAATCCCTCATCAGTTATATTATTTGCAAATATTTTCTCTGATTCAGTAGGTTGTCCTCATTTTGTTGATCGCTTCCTTTGCAGTGCAAAAGCTTTTAAGTTTAATTAGGTCCCATTTGCTTATTTCTGTTTACATCTCCTTCACTTTAGGAGACAGAATCTTAGTAGAATGTATAGAGGCCTTAACTGGGTTTAGTCATGTATACCATCCAGATGGTCTCAATATCACATTACTCTCTGAAGGGTGCATCCCTGCAATAACTCTCCAGCTATGAAAATGGTGGGCAGAACATATATTCCAAAAAGGAGGGAGTGAGAAGTCTCCAGTTGCCTGGATCCAGGTCACAGATCAACCAACACGCAGTCACGCCCCCCTGATGGAGGACCAAAGCATGCTAGAGCCTGGAAGGCACAGCTTATCCTCTCGGAAGCTGTCCTATGTTTAGTATGGTTAGCTCATCTGTGGCTAATGCTGAGGGCATTTTTTACTAGAGTCAGTAGTAGTGTAAGGACAAAAATCTTTTTAATACGAAGCCTAATTCTTCCTGTAGAAAATAATAGAAGAGACTCACCTACCTCATTTTTTTAGAACAGTGACTTTGGAAAATTTATAATCATTAAGTATTTTCTCCTTCCCTGGTGGCTCAGATGGTAAAAGCATCTGCCTGCAATGCAGGAGACCTGGGTTCGATCCCTGGGTTAGGAAGATCCCCTGGATAAGAAATGGCAACCCACTCCAGTACTCTTGCCTGGAAAATTCCATGGATGGAGGAGCCTGGTGGCTACAGTCCATGGAGTTGCAAAGAGTCAGACAAGACTGAGTGACTTCACTTTCACTTTCTCCTTCTGAGATGTATATAAATCCTTCTGAAAATGAAATAGGCCATCTGTCAGCTCTAGGACCCAGAAATGTCTTTCTCATAGGACCTGGGAGCCATCCCTTTGAAAGGCAAATATCTAGGGAGGTAGCACCCCTCCCTCCCAGTTTCTGTGGGAAGGTCTGAGCCTAACCTCATTGGGGCAGGGGGAGGGGGGCGGAGAAGGAAGGCTTCTCCAATTTGCAAAGCTACTTCCTGTCATAAAGACATGAGGTCTGTTTCCTTCTGGATCAAGCCAAGATGCTAACACAGACGATTGCCCCAGTTACCAGATAAAGTTGGGATGAACTATTTGTGGCAACTGGCTCCATCAAGTCCTCTTCTTTGATGACTAACTATTGTCTGTCTCAGAACATGTATGGAATGGGTAGTATCTGCTGGGTTATGTAAGAACTGAAATGCCTTCCTGTCTTTGCAGTCTCTTAGTAGACTACCTGATATATACATCACATCATGGCTTAATGCTTATTCAATAATAAAAGTGTTTTATTTCTCTACTACTTTTGTGAAGGGGTTTTCTGGGTTGGGAGGTTTGTTTTTAATTATATTGACTACCTGACCTACCTCTTGAGAAATCTGTATGCAGGTCAGGAAGCAACAGTTAGAACTGGACATGGAACAATAGACTGGTTCCAAATAGGAAAATGAGTATGTCAAGGCTGTATATTGTTACCCTGCTTATTTAACTTATATGCAGAGTACATCATGAGAAAAACTGGGCTGGATGACGCAGAAGATTCAAGATTGGAATCAAAATTGCCGGGAGAAATATCAATAACCTCAGATACGCAGATGACACCACCCTTATGGCAGAAAGTGAAGAAGAACTAAAGAGCCTCTTGATGAAAGTGAAAGAAGAGAGTGAAAAAGTTGGCTAAAAGCTCAACATTCAGAAAACTAAGATCATGGCATCCGGTCCCATCACTTCATGGGAAATAGATGGGGAAACAATGGAAACAATGAGAGATTTTATTTTTTTGTCTCCAAAATCACAGCAGATGGTGACTGCAGCCATGAAATGAAAAGACACTTACTCCTTGGAAGGACAGTTATGACCAACCTAGACAGCATATTAAAAAGCAGAGATATTACTTTGCCAACAAGATCCATCTAGTCAAGACTATGGTTTTTTCAGTAGTCATGTATGGATGTGAGAGTTGGACTATAAAGAAAGCTGAGCACCGAAGAATTGATGCTTTTGAACTGTGGTGTTGGAGGAGACTCTTAAGAGTCCCTTGGACTGCAAGGAGATCCAACCAGTCCATCCTAAAGGAAATCAGTCCTGGATGTTCATTGGAAGGACTGATGTTGAAGCTGAGACTCCAATACTTTGGCCACCTGATGCGAAGAGCTGACTCCTTTGAAAAGACCCTGCTGCTGGGAAAGATTGAAGGCAGGAGGAGAAAGGGATGATAGAGGATGAGATGGTTGGATGGCATCACCGACTCAATGGACATGGGTTTGGGTAGACCCCAGAAGCTGGTGATGGACAGGAAGGCCTGCTGCGCTGCAATCCATGGGATTGCAAAGAGTTAGACATGACTGAGCAACTGAACTGAACAGTACGAAACAGTAGCAATATTCTTACTCTACAAGATAAAAGAAAAATTATTTTGATTCTTCCTAAATCAGCTCAGTAGAATATATTCCTGAGAAAATGTTATTATTCATGACCATATTAAGAGTAAAGGTAACAAGCTCAAACACAAGAGGCATGGGTTGTATTAAGCCTCATATCATACTTGCTGCATGTTGTCCCTTACAATGAAGATAAATACCCCCAAAAAGACCACCTCAAACCACTTCATTCTCTATGAACTGGGATGTCACAGCGACAAAACCACATGGCAGTCTTAAAGGCACTTCCTCATAGAAGGTTCCTGTGAAAGTGATTATCCGTGAAAAGGTCAATTTAAAATAATTCTGGAAACTATACTTGTAAAACCTCAAATCAGGAAATAACATATAATAGAAATAAGATAATAGAGTCTAGAAAGGTTGAAGAAGTGAAGTGAAGTGAAGTCACTCAGTCGTATCCAACTCTTTGTGACCCCATGGATGGCAGCCCGCCAGGCTCCTCTGTCCATGGGATTCTCCAGGCAAGAACACTGGAGTGGGTTGCCATTTTCTTCTCCATTGCTGCTGCTGCTGCTAAGTCGCTTCAGTCATGTCCGACTCTGTGCGACCCCAGAGACGGCAGCCCACCAGGCTCCCCCATCCCTGGGATTCTCCAGGCAAGAACACTGGAGTGGATTGCCATTTCCTTCTCCACTGCTGCTGCTGCTGCTAAGTCGCTTCAGTTGTGTCAGACTCTGTGCGACCCCATAGACGGCAGCCCACCAGGCTCCCACGTCCTTGGGATTTTCCAGGCAAGAACACTGAAGTGGGTTGCCATTTCCTTCTTCACTAGAAAGGTTAAAACTGACAGTTTCCACCCACAACATCCTTTCCCTCAAAGCCCCCAGGGCAGACTTTCCTATAAACACTGAACGGGCTAAAAGTCCCAGTATCATCATCTCAGGCAGTGGGTCAGGGCTGACAAACCTACCCAACAAGGAACTAGGGGATGTGGAGTCAGGGACACACAGGTTCCTGTGGGAAATAAGACCATTCCATCAAGGATATAAACACTGGCTTTTTCTGGAATTACTGGAAGATGATTTCTTCCTTCTGCCATTCTAGGGTTTTCACCCGCAAGGCAGATAAGGGAAGACTTAAAGGAATCAAAAGAAATGGGAATCAAGAAGCTACTAGGCAATGGAACAGGATAGAAAACCCAGAAATAAGCCCATGCACCTATAGCCAATTAATCCATGACAATGCAGGCAAGATTACATGATGCTGGGAAGACAGTCTCTTCAATAAACAGCATTGGGAAAACTGGACAGTTTAAAAGAAAGAAATGAGATCATCAAATAACTCCATTTAAAAAAAAAGGTCAAAATGGATTAAAGATCTAAATGTTAGATCAGACACTATAAAACTCTTAGAGGAAAACATAGGCAGAACACTCTCAGACATAAATCACAGCAAAATCTTTTTTAATCCATCTCCCAGAATAATGGATATAAAAGCAGAAATAAACAAATGGGACCTATGTAAATTCAAAAGCTTTTGCAAAGCAAAGGAAACAATAAACAAAACAAAAAGACAACCCACAGATTGGGAGAAAATATTTGCAAATGATATGACTGATAAGAGATTAAACTCCAAAATTTATAAACAGCTTATGATGCTTAATACCATCAAAATAAACAACCCACTCAAAAAATGGGCAGAAGACCTGATAGACAATTCTCTTAAGGGGACATACAGATGGTCAAAAGGCACGTGAAAAAATGTTCAAAATCTCTAGATATTAGAGAAATGCAAATCAAAACTACAATGAGATATTATCTCACACCGATCATAATGGCTATCATCAAAAAATCCACAAACAAATTCTGGAGAAGGTGTGGAGAGAAGGGAACCCTCCTGCTTTGTTGGTGGGAATATAAATTGATACAGCTACTATGAAGAACAGTATGGACATTCCTTAAAAAACTAAAAATAGAGCTACCATATGACCCTGCAATCCCACTCCTGGGCATATATCCAGAGAAAAACATGGCACAAAAGGATACGTGCATCTGAATGTTCATTGCAGCACTGTTCACAATGGCCAAGACATGGAAACAACCTAAATGTCCATTGACAGAGGAATGGATAAAGAAGACGTGATGAGTGTGTGTGTGTGTGTGTGTGTGTGTGTGTGTATTACTCAGCCATTAAAGAGAATGAAATAAGGCCATTTTCAGCAACATGGATGGACCTAGAGAGTGTCATACCAATTGAAGTTAGCCAGACAGAGAAGGAGAAATATCATTTGACATCTTTTATATGTGGAATTTTAAAAGAAATGATAAAAATGAACTTACAAAACAGAAAGAGACTCATAGGCTTAGAAAACAAACTCATGGTTGCTGGGGGGAAGGGATAGTTAAGAACTTCAGGAAGGTCATGTACACGCTGTTATATTTAAAATGGATAACCAACAAAAACCTATTGTATAGCATATGGAACTCTGCTCAGTATTATATGCCATCCAGGATGGGACGGGGGTTTGGGGGAGCACACTATGAATGTGTTTCTATCCTGAGAAGAAGTGTGTCTCAGTTATATGTATATGTATGGATACATGTATTATATGTATGACTGAGTCCCTTTACTGTTCACCTGAAATTACCACAACATTGTTAATTAGCTATACCCCAGTATAAAATGTTTTTGGTTTTAAAGAAAATAAAGAATAAAAATTTTTTTTAAGAAAAGAAAGAAAGATACTATGGTTTTATGTTTGCAGTTTTGTTTTTGTCTTTTTTGCCTTTCGGTCATTTTGTTGCAATTATTCTTCTCGTGGTAAGTTTGAAATTTTTACATTTATAAGCAAATTATGAAGGAAGGAAGAAAACAGCGCCAACCTCATTTTTTCATTTAAAATTACCTGCAGCCAAAAGTAGTGCTTAAGTTCCATGTTTCTTAGTGTTTTCTATTAAATGTATAAAAGATATAACAATAATCAAAGCTCCTTTACTAAAAAGCCTGAATTTGTGTTTTCACTCAATTGCGAGTTAAACATAAATCCTGAAAGAAAACTTCACCTATGGTTTTAAACATAGGAATGGACCACTTGCCTGGGGAATTCTCCCCAATCCTTCTTTTATTTCTCGTAGAACACTGTAAATCTGGGTCTTTGTCATCGAGGTTAAGGCTGACATCTCACCGTAGATTTCCATTTAGATGAATGTGCTTCTATCCTGAGAAGAAGTGCACTGCCCCAGCTTCATTAATGTTTCTGGCTAGTCCTCAACAGCTCACAACTGACTAAAGAGAGAAGCACAGTCAACCTGTCCAGCCCCCACTCAGGACAACATCAGCAATGGGGCCACTCTGGACATTTGGAATATAATTGCAAACTTCAGTCAGAAGCCAGTAGAAAATAGAAGACCAGATAGGAAAATAAAGAACTTGTTACACAGAACTCCTTCAGTTGAGTTCAACATGGCTGCCCCCAAAGCGGGAGGGAGAAATTACCATGAAAGGGGTCAAGATTAACACACCTTCCTAAGTCACGAGAAGGCTTTTCTCATCCTGAATGCATGGCCAACCTCCACTCTGGAAAGACAATGTAAACCCCAACTTAAGCTTTCATAACTGTCAAACAGCCAAGCATGAGCAGCACACAGCAGATGGCCGCTCTCGCCTACACTGACGCAAGTGTGGTCCTGGTGAAGAGGTGGCCCTAGGAAGGACATGGTGACAAACTGTGTCTTTAGTATCCCCACTCTGTCTTACTCCCACCTCCTCACAACTACCTCCAGCCTTCAATTCCCAAAATATGAGGACAAACCAACTGGTCATAATTTTAATTTATTGCTGCTGGGAAGGAAACATGCTATAACAGGAGAACATTAACATAAGATGAGGCTGAAATTAAAAGTCAGTGTGTAGACACTATACTTAATGAAAGAGTCTTTGGGCCTAGAAAAGAAAACAATGGTCCCAGCGGCCCTTGCTGAATCATCTAACTTGGGAGAAAACAAAACTGAACTTTAGGTCCTGCCCTGATGCTCCAGGCCAGTTGTATCCACCTGGGACTTATCACCCCCTGCCCAAAACCTCCCACCCCTGTTCAACTACAAATGCCATCTTGACTAAAGAATACCCAAAACATCCCGCTTCCACAAACCTCCCTTGAAATATGAAGCCTCCCTGATCCCTCTCGTCCCCAGCCTGGTTGTTAGGCCTACTGTTGCCCCTCCTTGCCTGAATAAAGGTAACCTACCTCCATTGAGTTCATCTCTCCCTCTTTTCTGCCTCGGCCCGAACTATACCTTACACTTACCTGCTACCAATGATGAAACCTGTGTTTCCTTTCTGCTGGGTAGAGGTCTGATACTAACTAAATTCTTTAATCAGACATTATCTCTGAATCTCTAATGTTGAGGGTTTAGAGATTTGCTTTGCTTTTCATTTTAAACACAAAGAGCATCTGTTGGCTGAAATAATCACCTATTACTGACACCTCATTTTCCCTTCTATTATCAGCCCAAAAACTTTTGTGTGGCTGCCACAACAGAAAGCCTCTGCTGTTTACTCTGCAGCCATCAAAAGGTTTTGGAGCTGAGCTCAGAGGGAGGCTGAGAAATGAGGTAAGCCTGCTGGTCTCCACTAGGAGTGCACTGGAGGAGGAAGCACCCCTGAAGACAGGAACTGCAACATGAGAACATTTCCCCACTTACCAGGTGGGGTTCCTGGTTCCTGCTGTGCCTGGGATCACAGTGGGAATAAAGTTGGAAGAATTGTGCTCTGAAGTACTTCCCAACAGCCTGTTCCCTGTGGCTTCTGATGGCAAAAATGACAGGAAAAATAAACTTTGGGCACACATGTCTAAGCAAGGTGTATTTCTCTTTCTGGCTAATAAAACCTTGATTTTGATTGGGGTGGAAATATGTCCTCATCCCATGGAATGAATTTTGATCGTAAATCAGTCATGACCACCCACTGTCCATTTTCCCAGACATTCTTGCGCCAAAGAGAATGTGTCTCAGTCATGGTAATGAGTTGTCAGGGGCCTTTAGGGAAAGTTTCACTTTTCTAGTAAGTGAGAAAAATGTGGCACTATCCTTTTCTCCCCCTTTTCTTCTTGCCTTGAACACAGATATGGCACCATAAGCTTGAACATTCTGCTACTGTGAAAAAACAAAGAGGCCAAGAGAATCTTTGACATGCCAGCTCTAACACTGAGTCACTGAGCTAACAATGCCACCTTGTTACATGGGGAAAATGTCTCAATAGTCTGGATTTCCATTGTTCACAGAAATAATTTCTGAGTTAAAAATATCTGCTCATCTTCTATGGCTTTGAGAATAGAGCAGTTTCTCTTGAAGAACACCAGTCCTTAAATTATCTTCCTGTTTATTTGGGATTTTTCTTATAATCCATTATTTTTTCAGTTTTATAATACATCAGGTCCACAAGAACTTGTTCTCGTGAAGGACCAATCCATAAAGAGATGACAATGGTGTTTTACTCTCACAACTCAAGACAAGAGAAATTACATTGGTCTACCTACCTGGGTCCCCACTGGTCACACACAGAAAAATGGTTTTCACAACTGGTTAACATCATGGTGTGGCAGGAGATTCAGGTACAAAAGGAAAAGTTATTCTCCATAAAAACAGACTCAGAGAGATGCCAATAAGGAGGTGGATCTTAAAATCACAGTGTCACAACAGTAAAGCTTGTGCAAGAGTAGTCTCTCATAGAGGTTAGAAAAATTTGCCAAACTAAATGAAAGGCTGATATCTTTCAACAATTGATAAAATTGAGGAAAGACGGGCAATCCTCCAGGGCCCAATGATCATTCACAGGCAAACAAGCTGCTCATCTGGTTACAAGCAGTCTTGCCTCAATCATACACAACTATCAAGGGGCCACCCAAATTCCACAGTCTGTCTGAGAGAGGCACCAGAAGAGCTAGATACTGTGTGCTCTAAAGAACATTGCCAGAGCATAGTAAGTGCTCAATAAATATTTGAAGAATGTATACCACATTTTCTGACTCGAAAATAAAAGAGAAAGCCCCTGCAAAGTAACACTGGCCACATTCAAGCTTATATAGAAGAAACAAATGAGCAGGTAGAAATGCCAATTCACATAAACCATGGTGAAATATCCTGGTTTCTGAACAAACTCCCAGCGGAGGGCTAACAGAGAGTCCACTTACTTTGTAAATCCAAGTGTCCTGGGCTGAAAGACTTACATCCCAGCAGAGAGAACTTTCCTCTGAGAGCACCAAATGATTTCCAGTAATCGTTAGAGACCCCTTATAAGATCTAAGTGGATAATATCATTCTTATTAAAATAGAACACTTCTTTTAAAAAATTTAAAAAGAGAGAGGGAGATTGTGAATTCCCCAAACCGATGGTTGAGTTTGATGGGTGAGATGGTAGCTCAGATTCTGCCTCTGGGAAAAGAGCTAAGACCTACTGAATGCTTACAATGTTCGGAATAGGTTAGTTCGTTCAATCTTCAAAATGACCTTAGGCAGTTAATAAGCATTATTGTTGCTCCTTGTATAGTTAGGAAACCAAGTTAGCAAGATTAAGTTACTTTCTTAAAATCACACAGCTGTAAAGCGTTGGGGTTCAGATTCAGCCCAGACAGTCTAATTCCAGAGTTCATACTAATACTCCCTTAAAAGTATCCCGATTTTCCTATAAAATGCTCGCTCCTTCATGCAGGCTAAGGTATAGTTGGACTCCCAGGCCAGGGAGTGCCACTGGGCTTGGTCTGTGCTCAAGACAGAGAAGTAAGTAACCTCACTAAAAGCCCAAGAAACAGTTCAAAAAGAGGGCTTCTTAGGGCCCCCCAGCTCTTTCTCTGTAACCTTCCTCTCTCCACAATGTACACTCCATAGCATCTAATAATGCTGTTTAAGGAAGCACATTTATCTTATCATGTGTTTCCCTTGGTCTTTTTAGACTCTGGTATTTTTAATTCATTAGGAACTCTTTTGTTTATGAGACTCACTTCCAAGCTCTGTCACCAACTTACTATACAACCTGTACAGCAAGTCAATCATAGTTGAAATTATCTTGTTTCCCAATTTGCTTATTTTTGTCTCTCCTCTCTAGAATGTTAAATTCTATGAGAACAAGGATCATTTCAATCTTGGCCTAACATGGTACCTGACACACAAACGTTGCTTAATTTATATTTGGTAAATGAATGAATAAATGAAGAAGAAAGCCACAGAAAACAAAGCAGTTGTATATTATGTCTGCCAATTCAGAGTTGCACAGATAATTGAATTCTTTTTCTTATTCATTATTGTTATTACCATAGAAACATCTGTAGATTATTAAGTTGCCTATTAATTGCCAACACTATTGGGCATTTTAAATACATTATCCCATTTAATCTTCACAAGTAATATTACTCTTCCTGCTTTACAGATGAGGAAACTGGGGCTTTGTTTGCCAAAGGTTTCCAATCACCCTTGAGACAGGGCTTAGGTTTCTTAACATGGTTTACAACCTCATCTTTTTTCTTAACTCAGACTTCAAACTGATGCTACATTCTGTCAGTTAGAATTGTAGCATATGGTAGCTTACCATATTTATTTTTTCATCTAAGAAGTCCAGGTAGGAAACGTAGGGCTATCACAATAACTCTATGATATCAGCTCCTTCTGTTTTTCTTTTTCACGCTATTCCAATATGCTGTGTTGCTACTTCAGGATCACAAATGGTAGATGTTCTTGCAAGCATTCGATCAGAATTCAGAGGAAGAAGGAGGAGGAATGGCAAAAGTCCATGGCAACAAAGTTTTCCTCCTTAATCCTAAAAACAAAAACTTTCCAGATTTCCTCCAACAAACTGGGCTAATATCTCATTGCCCAGACCTTTTACCACATAGTCATCATTAGCTGCAAGAGAGGCTTCTATGAGAGATGATGGGAAAGAAAACAGAAGACAGAAATGGCTCTCAGGTCAGCTAATCAGCAATGTCTGCCATCCAACCATCTAGACCTACTTCAGATGCACAACATGTCAATACTCACTCTTGTTTCCAGATCTTTGTATCTGTTCTTCCTGCTCTGCTATTCAGCTCAGTGCAAATGTTTCCTTTTTTTTTTAATGCTTCCTGATTTGGAACTTCCCACCACCAAGAGTGGATAAATGCTTCCTATTGGCACCTTGAACTGACCTGCCCTTTTTCTCATCTGTATTCTCTTCTAGACTGAACTCTTTGAGAGTGCCACATCTTCTTTCTTACCATATCCCTGGCATCCATCACAATGTCTGACTCAATAAACCTTTACTGAATGAGTACAGTGATGAAGCAAAGCATCAAATTCCAGTCATTTCAGTTCCAAAGTCCATGCTCTGTTCACTAGATAACATTGACTCCTAGGATTAAACAACCTTTCAAAAACCCATTCAAGAGACTTCCCTGGTGGTCCAGTGGTTGGGAATTCACCTTGCAATTCAGGTGATTCTGGTTCAATCTCTGGTTGAGAAACTAAGACCTCACATCCCACGGAGCAAGTAAGCCTGCATGCCACAACTACTGAGCCCATGTACCACAAGGAAAGATCCTACATGACACAATCAAGATCCTGCATGCCCCAGCTAAAACTGGACACAGTCAAATACATAAATAAATCCATTGAAAGTTCTCCAACCTTCACCTTCAGAGACACATGGAGTTTTATTTTCAACATCATCATTATCATATTTCCCACATGCTGTCTAATAGAAGACCCAGAAACATTTAAAGTCACCAAGAGTTGAGCAGGAGGAAACCAGAATGTTAAAAATAGCCCAGTGAGGTGTCTAGTGCCCAGTACCAAAGAAAATTGAAAGCTGAATATAAATAATGAAAAACAGTTCAGAATCCAAACAGGATGCTCTGGTCTACTCAACTGTAGCTTTAGCACTAACTGGCATTTGCTTTTCATATTTCCATGTGTGTTTAGTAATTATAGACCATAACTCATGTTCTGTGATTTAAACAAAAAAAAAACTGAATTCCAAATGCATTGTGATGACTCAGAGGTAATTGTTCATTTAGATGAAATGTACACCCAACAAACAGAGCTTTCAAGACAGACAAGGCCCCTCAGAGGTGGCTAAGAAAATGTTATGCTTATCCTATGTAGTGTTGTTAGAAAGAAAGGAAACTTCATGCCATCTGCTGGCAAGACACTGTTCCTCTACCTATTCCTCTGGACCTCAATGAGGGACAAACCAGCAATACCACTGTTGCAGCCACGACAGGTACAGAAATCATTATCTTTACCTGAGAGTACAGTCTGATTTCTTTGTCTTTTTAATTTTGTCATGATAGGTCACTTCCTCTTTTTGTTTTAATACTTCCCCTCACTCAACACATATCTCTCATACATGTTAACACATAAACCTCAGACATGTTAACCCAACACATATACCTCATACATGTTAAATGGGTCATCCACTTTTCTGTCTCAGCATACTGCTAATGAAAAGAAATCTAAATAACTCTGGAAATCTAAAATATATTCACAAATGTTTTGGCATGCCTCCTTTCAAACGTATAGCTTATTTCGCTTCCCTTTGAGTGTGACCCACTTCTGACAAGTAGAATACTAAGGAAATGACAGTAGAAGAAGGGAAGGCCAGGCCATAAAAGGCACTCCTCCCCCTCCTCTGTCATCTTTCTTTCTTACCTCCTTCCTCTTTACCTTCCTTTCTTCCTTCATCTTTTCTTTCCCTGTCTCCTTTTTCTCTTTTCACTCACTCTGGGAGAAGGTCCATGAGACACTCAAGAAACCTTGTAGAGAGACTCATGCAAACAGAAACTGAGGTCATATATGTGAGCTTGGAAGCAGATCTTCCAACCTCAGCCAAGTCTCAAATGCCTGCAACCTTGTGAGGGACCATGAGCCAGGATCATCCAAGCTGCTTACAAATTTCTGATCACAGAAATCGAGAAATTAAAAATGCTTGCTTTTTAAGTCACTAATTTATTACATAGGAATAGATGACTGAAACAGCTACAGTAAAAAAATATTTTGTATGATTAACATATACAAATAGCCCTTCCTCCCAATATGATTTTCATTTTTGCATATTATCTTCTGTTTGCATATTATCTTCTGTTGACTAAAAAAATATTCAAAATCTGAAAATAGAGTTATTTTATTTTGTGGGAAATTTTTAGGACTTCAAGCCTGAGATACAGCATCTCAGGTAGCCCTGAGAGATTGCTCCAAGGAGGCGGGAGAGGGAATAAGGATATATACAAGCTTATAACAAAGGAAGGCAGGCAGTCTGAACATCAAAGATTACTAATAATTAAGGAAAACCAGATATCTCAAGTTAAGGAATTCAGCACTCTTCCAGTCCATGGGGTCTCAAAGAGTCAGACATGACTGAGTGACAAACACTTCCACTTTATGTATGGGAAGATGCAGGAGTCTGGGATTATTAAAGTCATCCCTTTCATATGATCTCAGCTATCTGGGGCCAGCAACCTGTTTTTTTTCATTTCTCACATACCCCTGATCTACTCAGCAATCACCTGGGAGGCGGGTAGGCACATCTGCTGGATCACAGGCCCCAAAGTTGCTGATGGCTGTTACATCCTTGTTTCTTGATATGGCAGTAGATATTCCATTTCGTGGGCTTCCCAGGTGGCACTAGTGGTAAAGAACCCACCTGCCAATGCAGGAGATGTAAGAGATGAGGGCTCGATTCCTGGGTCCGGAAGATCCCCTGGAGAAGGGAATGATAACACACTCCAGTAATCTTGCCTGAAGAATCCCATGGACAGAGAAGCCTGGTAGGCTACAATCCATAGGTCACAAAGAGTTGGACACAACTGAAGCGACTTAGCACAGCACAGCATTCCAATTCACACCTTCATATGGAAATGCTTTATATAAATACCATAATGCAAATACAGTTCTGACTTTTGCCATTCTCTCATATTTGGTCAGAAACATTTTCCTAGCTATTGTCTTCAAAGTTAGCATTTTAAATTTTGATTAATATTTGATCATAGTTTATTAAATCATTTCCATGTATTGTACATTTCAGTTGTTTCCAGTTTTTCCTTCTAGAGCTTTTATTGTAGTGAATATCTTTGAATATACAGCTTCTTGCTTTTCTTGATTTATTTGGTCAGAATAAACTTTTTATATTTGAATTATAATAAAAAGATTGTGACCATCTTTGTGGCTATCATTACATATTATCATATGTATTTTTTCAAAAAGATATATCAATTCCTCAGCAATGAACAGATATATCAGCTATACTACAATCATGATTGTATTATAATCTTTTAAAGTTTTGCTAGGAGGTACAATATTGCATCATAAGTTTGCTTTCAGTTGAATTTCTTTGATTTCTAATGAGGTTGTTTTGCATATTTAATTATCACTTGTTTCCCCTCTTGTGAATTATCTCCTCCTGTATTTTATGCTTACTCTAGTCTTAATGAATATGCTTTCTTATAAATTTGAATATAAAATTACAGATTAGAAATATTCAGTTCAGTTTAGTCGCTCAGTCGTGTCCAACTCTTTGCAACCCCATGGATCACAGCACGCCAGGACTTCTTGTCCATCATCAACTCCCAGAGTTTACTCAAACTCATGTCCATTAAGTCGGTGATGCCATCCAACCATCTCATCCTCTGTCATCCCATTCTCCTCTTGCCTTCAATCTTTCCCAGCATCAGAGTATTTTCAAATGAGTCAGCTCTTTGCATCAGGTGGTCAAAGTATTGGAGTTTCAGCTTCAACATCAATCCTTCCAATGAACACTCAGGACTGATTTCCTTTAGGGTGGACTGGTTGGATCTCCTTGGAGTCCAGGGGACTCTCAAGAGTCTTCTCCAACACCACAGTTCAAACACATCCATTCTTAGGCACTCAGCTTTCTTTATGGTCCAACTCTCACATCCATACATGACCACAGGAAAAACCATAGTCTTGACTAGACAGACCTTTGTTGGTAAAGTAATATCTCTGCTTTTTAATATACTGTCTAGGTTGGTCATAACTTTCCTTCCAAGGAGTAAACATCTTTTTATTTCATGGCTGCAGTCACCATCTGCAGTGATTTTGGAGCCCCAAAAAATAAAGTCTGACACTGTTTCCACTGTTTCCCCATCTATTTCCCATGAAGTGATGGGACCGGATGCCATGATCTTAGTTTTCTGAATGTTGAGCTTTAAACCAACTTTTCTCTTTCACTTTCATCAAGAGGCTCTTTAGTTCTTCATTTTCTGCCATAAGGGTGGTGTCATCTGCCTATCTGAGGTTATCAGTATTTCTCCCAGCAATCTTGATTCCAGCTTGTGCTTCTTCCAGCAGATGTGTATAAGAGACAGCACATATACCTCAATGTTCCCGGAGTAGGAAATGGCAGCCCACTGCAGTATTCTTGCTTGGAAAATTTCGTGGACAGAGGAACCTTTCAGGGTAGAGTCCAAGGGGTGGCAAAGAACTGGACGAGACTGAGTGGCTGAGCACACCGCCCCTCCCACCCTGCAGTGTTCCCGGAAGCACTGTTTACAGTAGCCAGGACACAGGAGCAACCTAAACATCCATCAGCAGAGGAATGGAGAAAGAAGATGTGGTACACGTATACAACGGAATATTACTCAGCCAGAAACAGAAAAAAAAATTGGGTCANTGGTCTGGTATTCCCATCTCTTTCAGAATTTTCCACAGTGTATTGTGATCCACACAGTCAAAGGCTTTGGCATAGTCAATAAAGCAGAAATAGATGTTTTTCGGGAACTCTCTTGATTTTTCAGCAGATGTTGGCAATTTGATCTCTGGTTCCTCTGCTTTTTCTAAAACCAGCTTGAACATCTGGAAGTTCACAGTTCATGTATTGTTGAAGCCTGGCTTGGAGAATTTTGAGCATTACTCTACTAGTGTGTGAGATGAGTGCAATTGTGCGGTACTTTGAGCGTTCTTTGGCATTGCCTTTCTTAGGGAGAAATATTAACCTTTTGTAAAACTTTGATTAAAATGCTTTTCCAGCCAGTTGTCCAGTTTTATTAGCTTTCTCATTATACAAAATTTCATAACTTTTTACATTCAAATGTATCAATACTTTTATTTATTCTATTACTTTCTATTGCTCAAAAGCTAAGATAGTTTATATTTTTCCTCTGATATGAGCTTCTATTTTCTTCTAGTTTCTCTAGAACTTATGAAGAGGTGTTTTGTTTTGTTGATTATATTTACCTCAAATCCATCTGGAGTTTGTTTGGGTATATACTGTAAATACAGATTTTAAAAAAATTGTTCTTTAGCTTATTCATTTTTAAATTAAAAACAGTTCACAGGAGATTAGCTTTAAATTTTTTACAACGTCTCTAGGGCTCACTGGAGATCACTGAGTGTCCCTCCACAAAAAAATGGCAAAGGTAACAAATCTGGAACCGGTGGTAGATGTTACTGATTGAAATCTCTTCCTTTTCTTTCCTGATAACCACAGAAGAGACAAGTGCTTCTAGGGTTACTGGGCTCTTCCCCAGCTCCAGGTGGTCAGTCATGACTGGCCAATGACAGAAAAAGACCTTTCCATCAAAGTAGTTACCTGCATATGATGCTTGAAGCATGTTGGTCACCTAGTGATCACAAGAAGACAGATTAGAGAGAAAATACTAGATAGAGATGGAGAAGCAGACAAATGGTAAGACTTGGGTTCTAGATGATGCTGAGCCACAGAATCAAGTCCAGAAACGCCCTCCCTAAGAACAAGTTCTATGAGAGAATACATATTCCTACTTTTAAGTCACTTTTAGATGTCTTTTCTGTTATTTTCAGCTGAAGGCATTCTAAGTTTTAAAACCTCAAAGAGTCGGACACGACTGAATGACTGAAATGAACTGAACTGAACTGATATTTTTCTCCTTGCTCACTTATTTCTCTCATACCATTTAGAAAATGTGGTTCAAGCTTAAGAACCTGATTTCTGAATTGTGAAAGTGTTCAATAGCCAGTGCACGTCTAGGAGAGGGTATTCCATGAACCTCCCTCAGTCTTTACCACACCAAGAGTTTACATAACTATTTCTCTCCCATGTCCCAAATGCATTTGTGCTCAGGGTACTTACTTTCTTTCTCAGGTACAAGTAGAGAACACTAAGGCCTTACAGCCTCCAATTCAAAAGGATGAGTTAAAATGAATGACAAGTGGCATTTGCTACTGCCATTGAATGCAAATCTCTCGACATCTCTTTTTCTCCAACAATACACTGAAAACTGAGCACTCTGACAAGATTTTGATAGTAAGAGCACTAAACTGCCATATTCTACAGATCCTGTCACAAATGAACAATGGTTGGTCCTATTAATAACCATCTGAATGATTGCAAATATCCAAACAACTTGAAGTTAAATAACAAGTTAAAATAAATTTGATGATCTATATAAGTGGTTTTCATAGATTCTATGAGCCCCTTGGGCTTCCCTGACAGTTCAGATGGTAAAGAATCTGCCTGCAATGCAGAAGACCTGGGTTGGGAAGATCTCCTGGAGGAGGGCATGGCAACCCACTCCAGTATTCTTGCCTGGAGAATCCCATGGACAGAGGAGGAGGCTGGCGGGCTACAGTCCACGGGGTCATAAAGAGTTGGAAACGACTGAGTGACTAAGCACATGAGCTCCATAGAATGCTAAGGGTTCTGCAGAAATATCTCAAATGAGGGTAAGAGGAACTGAGAAATTAGAGCTTGGTTCTGGCACCCTCTTCAAGTCTAAAGCTCTGCTTTTTTATCTGTATTACATACAGATTGGTCTTGTACAGAATATTCCACTTGGAGAAAATATTTCTTTTTTTAATTTTGAAATACTAGTAACACTTGATGTTTGGAGCAATCCAGACGTTTGCAATCAGGCAAAAAACAATCAGACCATTAAGAAAAAGACAGGAAGAGATAGATACTAACTCTATCTTCTTTTTATTTTTATTCTTGCTATTTTCAGCCTAATGATTTAATCAACACATAGGTATATTTTCCAAATGAGAACTGAAAAAGATGAGGCTTTCAGTATTGGGTCCATATTGTGTATCTGATCATCGCAAAAAATGTTAGAGGGGTGGGCAGTAAGGGGAAGAAGGCAGGTTCTCATTGTTCCATTATAATATACTAACCTGACAGCACAAATTACTGGCATAGCTGTAGCATATTGGCATACACAGTCTATTTCTATTGATTCTTAAATTTAAAGAGTCCATGACCTCATCCAAAGTATGCTTTTTAATAATTCACTTCATTTAAGGGTCCATTAAAATGTCAGAACTGTCATAAAGCTTGTAAACACTTAGTTACCTCTAATGTCTTCAAAATAAAGATGCATTATTGATGAAATCTTGGTTTACAATCACTTTGCTTCCATTTGGCAAAGCCAGTATAACACATGCTTTCTCCATATCCCATCACATGCTCCTCCCTCTTCAACTGTAACCCTTTGTTCCTAGGTCTCCCATAGTTCTTCGAAAAAAGAGCTCTTTGGCATACTTTCTTGTTCTAAGCTAGGAAAATTGACTTATGGGCTAATTTGTTTCAAAAAAGATACCAGCATATTGGTCTGATTATAAAGTTGGCTGGATAAGCCACCAACCAGAGTATGCAAAAGTGAGAGGAAACTAGACAGTGTGAAATTTACTTCTAGCTGAAATGCTGATTTCTTTGAATATGTAAGGCTTTCTCCTGGAGAAATTTATGGGAGAGTGTAAGCAGGAACCCTTGGTTTTATACACCTGCTCTATGGAACATTAGCACAAAGAACAGCATTGAGTATCAATCAAACAAGAAAAAGAAAAATACATTTTCTAAACTATAGGGATTCTCCCTAAAAATAAGTTTGTCAAATAAAATGCAAGATGCCTAGTTAAATAGCAAATAATTTATAGTGAAAATATGCCTTAAATATTGTGTGGGATATACTTATAATAAAAATTATTTGTCAATTATCTTAAATTCAAATTCAACTTGGTGTCTTGGACTTTTATTTGCCAAATCTGGCAGTCCTACCTTCTAAGGCAAATCTTAAGCATCACCTAACATTAAAAACACTGATTGTCCTAGCTTAATAGTTTCTAATCCTGGCTACATGTTAGAATTATCTGTGATTTCCTGAGCCAGCCCTTTAGAGCAGCTAAATAAAAGTCTCTGGAGTGCGGAGTGGTGGGCCACAAACATTCTTTCAAGCTTCCCAAAGGTTCTAATGGGAAATCAGGTTTCAGAACCACTATGCTAGAAGATTTTACTCACTTCAGTGTAAAATCTCAGAGAGGAACATCAGATATGTCTTGGGTCTAGTGGTAGGAATATACATGTCTTTTTAAAAGCATATTCAATATTTTAATGTAACTTTATATTTGAAAAAATAAAGTCAATATTTTATCGACTCTTGGAAACCCTATGGACTGCAACCCACTAGGCTCCTCTGTCCATTGGATTCTCCAGGCAAGAATACTGGAGTGGGTAGCCATTCCCTTCTCCAGAGGATCTTTCTGACCCAGGGATTGAACCCAAGTCTCCTGCACTGCAGGCAGCTTCTTTACCAGCTGTGCCACCAGGGAAGCTCTTTATATCATAAACTACTCCCCAAATTAAGAATAAAAGACTGATTTACCCCTGGAGAGCTAAGGGATAATGAAGCACAGGGCTCGAGACCCGAGGCAGGTCCTAGATGAGTGGAGTGGCTGGGACAGAGAACAAGAGGCAGACAGGATTTGAAGGATGCACAGGTATCCCAGGTCAGAGGCCACCACAGACTAGAGCTCAGGGGGGTGAACAAGGAGTAGAAGCAGAGCCCAGGAGTTTAGTCAGAGTTATCAGTCAGGCCAGAGGACGCACAACTGACCTTGTAGCCCTGCCGACTGTAGCACCTGGGGAGATGGGGGCATCAGTCCCAACACCTGGTAGACCCAAGACTCACAGCCGACACAGGGGTGAGCATTTGGCTAGAACAGAGGAAAGAGGTACAGAGAAGGGCATCTGGTGAAGTCTTTATCTCAGTCCAGGTGACCTGCACCTGCTGTGATCCAAAATGAGTTTTGCACTTAGAAGACACAGCTTTTTGTCCTGTGTACTTTAAGCAAGTTGAGTGACACCTCTCAATTCCAAAGGTCTATTCTGAGAAACAGGGAGCCCGTAACCTTTGCAGGCACTTGTAGGTAGCATTTTAAATCATAAGATATATGTCAAAGTAGAATGTGGTCTACAGGTGCCTTCATGGAAGCCTGTCACTTTCTTGGTAACCATCTCTACTGCCATGGGCCCCATGGCCTCCATGTCCAGGCCTCCCCTACTCCTCCTTGAGGCTCATTGCACTCTCACTCATGTAGATGGCTTGTTTACAGGACAGCGGGGATCCAGTGCCTATGTTGACACCCTGCAGGGTAATCCTCAGTGAATGCCTTAACTGGACCAAGAAATCCAAACAGATGTTTCTACCTCTGAAACACTTCTTGGTATTCCAATCACTGAATATTTTCATTTTCTCCTCTATTTATATCAGTTTAAGCCTTGTATTTATTAGCTGTGTGACTTTGAACAAATGATTTAACTACTCAAAGCTTCAGTGTGCCAATCCTGTAAAATGAGAGAATTAGTACCTTGTTGACTTAAAAAACAGTCACAACCTAAAAGTTGAGAGTTATGTTTTATTCAGTGAAATTTTTAGGACTTAAGCCCAGGAGGCAGCAACTCAAGTAGCTTTGAGAGAACTACTCCAAGGAGGCAGGGGGAGGAACTAGGTTATATAGAAGCTTGCAACAAAAAATCAGATATCCCAAGTTAAGGAATTTAGTGCTTTTCTATGTATAGGAAGATGCAAGAGGCTGGGCTCACTGAAATAATTTCTTTTATACGCATCTCAGGTATCTGGGGCCAGTATCCTGTGTTTTTCACATTCTAAGTTCCTCAGGGCTCCCCAGAGGGAGTGGCTGCAGCCTAATGGCTGTCAATCACAGGAATTCTTCTTCCTGAGTGCCCTGGAGGGCTGGAATTGCTGATGACTATAACATCCTTGTTTACTGATATGACAGGAAATATTCCAATTTTCAACCTTAAAGATTTGTGTTGAGAATTAATTTAGATATATATGAAAACCTTTAGCCCAGTATCTGATACTGTATACTTCAAAATTATTAGCTATTACTAGAATTATCATCACTCAATTCAACATTACTCCAGCAAGATTTGTGACTAGGATATACGCATTCCATGCCACACCTAAGGTTTGCACTTAATGCTACAGCCCCACAGTAGAAGGTGGGCATTCTGAAATCACCTACTGTTTCAGAAATCATGAAAATAAACCATAAATATCCTGCAGTTCTCACTGACTACAAAATAATAAAAGTCATCCTGCATTTGCTATACTCCCCTCCATCTTTATTTTCTGTCTTGGGTCTATATTTTATTGAGATTTCCACTCTACTAATAAAATAACATCATGCTTTTATGATCTTCTCTATGTAAAAAGCCTTAAACCATCTCTCCACCCCCACAAAGGCATAAACTTAAACCTAAAGCCATATGGCACTAGAATTAAAGTCAGCATATTGCTGCATTGTATAATCCACCATCATTATAAATGATTTCTTGGTGATAACATTGTATTAACCCACTCTGCTGTGCAGTGATTCATTATAGATCTAAGTTTTCCTTTGCAGCCCAGGCAGCTGTCTTTCAAATGGAGCTCAGCTGAATTTAGCACACAGACATGTTGTGTTGCCAGCACCATTCCCCAGCCCCACCGGCTGCCTCAAGGAAGCTGCCTGCTTCAGACTATCTGTGGGGTTTCTGGTTTTTAGTAAGGAATGCTGCAACTCCATAGCCACAGGATCCCATTATAATGTATGGAGGTAATCAGTTCTATTCATCATTAAAGACACATGACCTTGTGGCTCAAATTACACTAGAAAACGTTTAAGTCAGGGGCACAGCTTTCTAATTTGTTAATTTGCAAGTTTGATGGTATGAATGAGATTCACAAGAGAGATGGGGAATTTCCTTTAATTAATGAGAGGATGTAAATGTCCCCTCCTTTCAAGGAGTGAGCTTAGTACTTAACATGCATGACAACAACTACCTAGGCAACTTTTATGTATATATAAAATACATTCCATATTAAGCACACAAGTATGCTTGTCACCTTGATGTCCCCAATCTTAAAGCCTATCTTAATACTCAAGTAAAATGATTCAAACAATAATACTCTTGAGAAAGAGAAAAGCAGCCCCGAAATCCAGGAACTGGCCTGGCACACATAGTTGGGTGTTCTTCTGTTGAACATAAACAATTTTATGGAACATCAATATCAGACAAGGCCACTCTGTGGCCATGATGGGTAAAAACAGAAACAGGACAACTCCATATGCATAAACACAGATTAAACCATGAACACTGTCCAACCCACAAAACACCGAAACATCCCCATCCCTGGTAACAAAAGTGACTGCTGTTTCTTTACCAATTACACCTTGAGCCTCTCCTTTAGTCTGGTTAAGATACCCAATCAGAGAATTACCCCTCCTTCTGACAGCATCCAATCAGAGCAAAGCTCTGTTTCCTTAAAACCTCCCCATACATCACCAACACAAGCTCAAATCCTGTAATTGAATATCCTCTGCCTGGGATGCCACACAGTTTAACAAGCAATAGCCTCAGCTTGCTTCACTGCTTTTCTGTTCCTGGTGCTCTTTGGCTAGAGGACATCAACACCACAAGATATCAGTACTTATCCTTCCCGCCTTTTCAAATGGCACCTGGTGTCTTTGAGGGAAAGAGGTTTATCTGGCTTCCACACCTGGATCAATCCTGCAAGTTCTCTAGATGCTAACTGGTACTCTTAGTTCTACCTTAGGAGCTCTGGGACCATTATCTTTGACTTCTTCCTGAAGAACACGACAAATGCAAGGCTGTGAGCAAAACAAGCTTTTGTGTGAGGATTTGAAAGTAATGGAGTGAAGCATAGAACATGTAACTTAAAGCTGACTAATGTACATCCATGTGCTAAAGTTTTTTAGGTACTCTCTCTCACCTCCTCCCCACTGCCACCGTCCTCCAACCCCATCACTCCTTAAAATTTTGTATATAGGTTCTCCTCGCTCTCTTACCTCCATGATATCAGCTTTGCTTACATGTTTATCTGTCCTCCCATCCATCTGTCCTTCTGTCCTCTGTACGCTCAAATCTCAGCCTCCAGAAAAGTCTCCCATATGCCTCTCTTATTTATTTGCAGAGACCCCAAACCCTGGGCTTTCTTAACCATGGAAAGAGGTTAGGACAGTGACAGTGGAGGTAGAAACTTTATTACACATGTCATTTCCTCTCTTGAATGCCTTCTTCTGAGCAGGTCATGTTGTGGTTGGGATGGAGCTGGGGGAAAGGGTACACAGAGGGATTACAATTTTTATGAAGTCATAATCCCAAGGAGGTATTTAATTTTCAAAACAAAGGAAAATATTCTTCCTGGTGAAATTCTACTCTAATTCTACTAGAATTTGAGTTCTTCTAGTTCAGACTTTCTTGGTTGGGACCTCAGTGAGAAATACATTTATGTGGCAACCCAGCATATATGTACACATACAAACATGATAGATGATAGGAAGAGAGAAAGAGATGCAAAGACACTATATCCTCATTAAGAGGCTCTCTGATATTTTTTTATTCTACTTTATTGTTTAATGAAAAACTTCTACCTGGCTGCAACCGGTCATGTTGATTTCTGTGACCCACTAAAGGATCACAGATTGTAACTTGACCACAATATCCCAAAGCAACAGCATTTAAACTGACAAAAAAATTCTTTCTGCTGTATGTAGAGAGAGAACTCTTACACTGACATACACACACATGGCCGCCTGAGGCATCATCTGGCCGATGGAGTGGGTTCCGAAGCCAGAGGATTAATTCAAGAGAGAAAAAATAGTAAATGAACTCCTCTTAGCTCTAGGTTATATAAGCAACATGGACTCACCAGATTGTAGTGAGGCTCAAATCAGACCATCAGTTCACACGGTGACCAGTTCTTGTGAAGGACTTCCTTGCAGGTAGAGGGAGGTGAAGCTTGGCCAAAGGTAGAGTAAGCTGATGGCCAGATCAGAGGTGACTCAGAATGTGACTGCAGTGGTCTCCAGGGACAGAAGTGAAGAATCCAGCGACTCAAGAAGTATACAACACAGAATGTGGGAGAATGCAGTTAAGCAAAATCAAGAACAATGGGATCAGAGCAACAAATAGGACAGCTCAAGGGAGTCAGTGTCAACGTGAAAGTGAAAGTGAAGCTCAGTCGTGTCCGACTCTTTGCGACCCCGTGGACTGTAGGCCACCAGGCTCCTGCGTCCATGGGCTTTCCTAGGCAAGAATACTGGAGTGGGTTGCCATTTCCTTCTCCGGGGGATCTTCCCAACCCAGGGATCGAACCCAGGTCTCCCGCATTGCAGGCAGACCCTTTAACATCTGAGCCAGAGGAGGAAAGGTGGTTAATGGAAAGAACAGAGGGAGGAATGACTCCAGGAACAGAGACCAGCTGGGGATAGAGGGGCAGAAGCTACACAGGTGTAGTGATAATTACTCTGTCTCCAGAATCAGAAACTGTGGGTCCTGCGGGAAATGGATGTGCTTTCTTTTAAAATATTTATTTATTTACTTGACTGCATCAGGTCTTAGTTGCAGCACTCGAGGTCTTCAGTGCATCATGAGAGATCTTTCAGAGAGGTGCATGGACTCTCTAGTTGTGGCACATGGTCCCCAGAGCACACAGGCTCAGTATCTGGGGCACAAGGGCTTTGTTGCTCTGTAGCATGTGAGATCTTAGTTCCCTGACCAGGTACTGAACCTGCGTCCTGTGCACTGCAAGGTGAATTCCTAACCACTGGAACACCAGGGAAGTCCCTGGCTGGAGTTACTTACAAACATCAACACACCTTTCAACTATTAGCAGTTCTTCTCTGAGCCGGAAAGTTCACTTGTGAATGTCAAGAACCCTGATATTTTTGCAGGGTGAGACCTCATTTCTATGAAAGGCAAAGCCAAATTATGATACATTATTAAGCCCAGCAAGAGCTTCCTTCATGGCTCAATGGCAGTGAATCAGCCTGCCAGTGAAGGAAATGTGGGTTCAATCGCTAGGTCAGGAAGATCCCCTGGAAAAGGAAATGGCAACTCACTCCAGTATTCTTGCCTGGGAAACGCGATGGACAGAGACTATAGTCAATGTGAAGGACTTCCTTGCAGGTAGAGGGAGGTGAAGCTTGGCCAAAGGTAGAGTAAGCTGATGGCCAGATCAGAGGTGACTCAGAATGTGACTGCAGTGGTCTCCAGGGACAGAAGTGAAGAATCCAGCGACCCAAGAAGTATACAACACAGAACGTGGGAGAATGCAGTTAAGCAAAATCAAGAACAATGGGATCAGAGCAACAAATAGGACAGCTCAAGGGAGTCAGTGTCAACGTGAAAGTGAAAGTGAAGCTCAGTCGTGTCCGACTCTTTGCGACCCCGTGGACTGTAGGCCACCAGGCTCCTGCGTCCATGGGCTTTCCTAGGCAAGAATACTGGAGTGGGTTGCCATTTCCTTCTCCGGGGGATCTTCCCAACCCAGGGATCGAACCCAGGTCTCCCGCATTGCAGGCAGACCCTTTAACATCTGAGCCAGAGGAGGAAAGGTGGTTAATGGAAAGAACAGAGGGAGGAATGACTCCAGGAACAGAGACCAGCTGGGGATAGAGGGGCAGAAGCTACACAGGTGTAGTGATAATTACTCTGTCTCCAGAATCAGAAACTGTGGGTCCTGCGGGAAATGGATGTGCTTTCTTTTAAAATATTTATTTATTTACTTGACTGCATCAGGTCTTAGTTGCAGCACTCGAGGTCTTCAGTGCATCATGAGAGATCTTTCAGAGAGGTGCATGGACTCTCTAGTTGTGGCACATGGTCCCCAGAGCACACAGGCTCAGTATCTGGGGCACAAGGGCTTTGTTGCTCTGTAGCATGTGAGATCTTAGTTCCCTGACCAGGTACTGAACCTGCGTCCTGTGCACTGCAAGGTGAATTCCTAACCACTGGAACACCAGGGAAGTCCCTGGCTGGAGTTACTTACAAACATCAACACACCTTTCAACTATTAGCAGTTCTTCTCTGAGCCGGAAAGTTCACTTGTGAATGTCAAGAACCCTGATATTTTTGCAGGGTGAGACCTCATTTCTATGAAAGGCAAAGCCAAATTATGATACATTATTAAGCCCAGCAAGAGCTTCCTTCATGGCTCAATGGCAGTGAATCAGCCTGCCAGTGAAGGAAATGTGGGTTCAATCGCTAGGTCAGGAAGATCCCCTGGAAAAGGAAATGGCAACTCACTCCAGTATTCTTGCCTGGGAAACGCGATGGACAGAGACTATAGTCACAAAAGAGTTGGACATGACTTAGTGACTTAACAACAACAACCACCCAGGAAACTTACCAACAGTGATGGTGATAAACACTGGTTTCAGCCAGAATTTGAGACATTTCATTTTGACTAGCTACTTTTCAGCACCTTTACCCTTAGAATTTATCTGTTCTCAAAGAGAGGTTTGAGGTGTTCATTCATTATCTGTCCCTGAAATTAAATTTATTTTAACTGATTTTTAAACTCAAGACAGCCTTGCTGGTATGTTTACACTGTGGTGTTTATTTTCAGAGGTAGAACTGCAATAAATAAAAAATATTTTCCTTTCAGTAGAAAGGGAAATATTACACTTAGATATTTATAACTATGACTGGTTATTTTTTAAAACATGAATTCAAAATACCATAATTATTATACATTGCTAGTAATAATTTTCTGAGTGTTTCTGATATAAAGACTGAAAGTAATATTCATGACAGGAACTATACCTCAAACTGAATATGGAATAAAAATGGATTTAAATAACCAGAGTGAACTGCATATCTAAGTAGTACATGCAAATCAGTTTAACTGTTTTATGTTAGAGTTACTATTATGGGAAATCACCACAATAAAAGTAATAAAGGTAAAATTTCTGAGTACTTATTTTATTCCAAGTACCATTATGGATATTTTACATATGTTCTCTTCTTTAATACAACAGCCCCAGGAAGTAGGTTCTATTAACCCTATTTTGTAGATGAGGAAACCAAAGTGCAGAACAATTAAGTGATCTGCCCAAGGTCACAGGGCCAGTAAGTGGCCAAATACGATTTAGACCCTTATTACCTGGCACAAGCCTACATATGTTTTGTGCTGTGACATGGTCTCCTCCATCTCAGGCTTTTGGGGGATAATATGCAGGTGCTTATTCTGGGTATACAAGGTTTTGTCCAATAAGATGCCATCATCTTATTAATGGAACCTGTAATATACAGAAGCAGTGACTCTACAGAGTTATGTTCAACTGTCAAGAAGTAACCACACTGTATACTTACTCATGTGAGTCGCAAGCTGAACTCAAGTGGTTTCAGAGAGTTTCTTCTCAGAGAGCTGCATTCTCAGCAGGAGCCTTCTACACCACTGCAATATCTGGGGAGTCTGGTTTAGCCTGTGGTTTCAGATGGCTTTGGATGTTTCCCCCAGCAGACTGCATGCTCCTTAGAGAACATAGTAGGTAGCACAGAGTGGGCCACTCACTGAGGACACTTATAAATCATGATTATCTCCTTAGGGTCTGTAAGGGAGCAAGAAATTTTCCTCTTTTCTTCTAGGTTCTTCTGGCTGATCCAGGAATTAAATTGACATGAGACAGATTAAGAGGAGAAAATCAAACAACAGTTTAATAACATGTATATAGTGATCAATGCAAAGAAATAGAGGAAAACAGTAGAATGGGAAAGACTAGAGATCTCTTCAAGAAAATTAGAGATACCAAGGGAACATTTCATGCAAAGATGGACACAATAAAGGACAGAAATGGTATGAAGCTAACAGAAGTAGAAGATATTAAGAACAGATGGCAAGAATACACAGAGGAACTATACAAAAAAGATCTTCATGACACAGATAACCATAATGGTATGATCATTCATGCAGAGCCAGACATTCTGGAGTCCAAAGTCAAGTGGGCCTTAGGAAGCATCACTATGAACAAAGCTAGTGGAGGTGATGGAATTCCAGTTGAGCTATTTCAAATCCTAAAAGATAATGCTGTGAAAGTGCTGCACTCAATATGCCAGCAAATTTGGAAAACTCAGCAGTGTCCTCAGGACTGGAAAAGGTCAGTTTTCATTCAAATTCCAAAGAAAGGCAATGCCAAAGAATGCTCAAACTACTGCACAATTGCACTCATCTCACAAACTAACAAAGTAATGCTCAAAATTCTCCAAGCCAGGCTTCAGCAGTACATGAACCGTGAAATTCCAGATGCTCAAGCTGGATTTAGAAAAGGCAGAGGAATCAGAGATCAAACTGCCAACATCTGTTGGATCATCAAAAAAGCAGGAGAATTGCATTAAAATATCTACTTCTGCTTTATTGATTATGCCAAAGCCTTTGACTGTATAGATCACAAGAAACTGTGGAAAATTCTTTAAAAGATAGGAATGCCAGAGCACCTTATCTGCCTCCTGAGAAATCTGTATGCCGGTCAAGAAGCAACTGTTAGAACCAGACATGGAACAGCAGACTGGTTCCAAACTGGGAAAGGAGTATGTCGAGGCTGTATATTGTCACCATGCTTATTTAACTTAGATGCAGAGTACATCATACAAAATGATGGGCAGGATGAAGCACAAATCTGAATCAAGATGGCTTGGAGGAATGTAATAACCTCAGATAACGCAGATGACACCACCCTTATGACAGAAAGCAAAGAACTAAAGAGCCTCTTGATGAAAGTGAAAAAGGAGAGTGAAAAAGCTGGCTTAAAATTCAACATTTAGAAACAAAGATCATGGCATCTGGTCCCATCACTTCATGGAAAAGCTGGATTTAGAAAAGGCAGAGGAATCAGAGATCAAACTGCCAACATCTGTTGGATCATCAAAAAAGCAGGAGAATTGCATTAAAATATCTACTTCTGCTTTATTGATTATGCCAAAGCCTTTGACTGTATAGATCACAAGAAACTGTGGAAAATTCTTTAAAAGATAGGAATGCCAGAGCACCTTATCTGCCTCCTGAGAAATCTGTATGCCGGTCAAGAAGCAACTGTTAGAACCAGACATGGAACAGCAGACTGGTTCCAAACTGGGAAAGGAGTATGTCGAGGCTGTATATTGTCACCATGCTTATTTAACTTAGATGCAGAGTACATCATACAAAATGATGGGCAGGATGAAGCACAAATCTGAATCAAGATGGCTTGGAGGAATGTAATAACCTCAGATAACGCAGATGACACCACCCTTATGACAGAAAGCAAAGAACTAAAGAGCCTCTTGATGAAAGTGAAAAAGGAGAGTGAAAAAGCTGGCTTAAAATTCAACATTTAGAAACAAAGATCATGGCATCTGGTCCCATCACTTCATGGACAATAGATGAGGAAACAATGGAAACAGTGACAGACTTTATGTTTTTGGCCTCCAAAATCACTGCAGATGGTGACTGCAGCCATGAAATTAAAAGACGCTTGCTCCTTGGAAGAAAAGCTATGAGAAACATAGTCAGCATATTAAAAAGCAGAGACATTACTTTGCTGACAAAGGTCTGTCTAGTCAAAGCTATGGTTTTTCCAGTAGTCATGTATGGATGTGAGAGCTGAACTATAAAGCAAGCTGAGCACTGAAGAACTGATGCTTTTGAACTGAGGTGTTGAAGAAGACTCTTGAGAGTCCCTTGTACTGCAAGGAGATCAAACCAGTCAATCCTAAAGGAAATCAATCCTGAATATTCTTTGAAAGGACTAATGCTAAAGCTGAAACTCCAATACTTTTGCCACCTGATGCGAAGAACTGACTCCTCTTTGGAAAAGACCCTGATGCTGGGAAAGATTGAAGACAGAAGTGGACAACAGAGGATGAGATGGTTGGATGGCACCACCAACGTGATGGACATGAGTTTGACAAAGCTCCACGAACTGGTGATAGACAGGGAAGCCTGGAGTGCTGCAGTCTATGGGGTCACATAGAGTTGGACACGACTGAGTGACTGAACTAAACTGAACCGAATACATGGGAGAGTCATAGGAAAACTGAGTAATTTACAAAAATGGCTGAAAACCTCTCCTTAACTACCATCTTCAGCTAAAGACTGAAGAGGCTATTGGGGGTAGTGGTTTGGGAGTTGAAGAGAAGGAAGGCAATTGACATAGATGTGAAAAAGCAAATGCTTGCTAAATAAATGTTTGCTGGGCCCTGCAGAGACGATGGGACACAGTGTGTGTACACTCAGTCGTGTCTGGGACACAGACCGGAATTCGAACAGACTTTGCTGGGTTCTTTTCATCTACACACCTAGTTCATGGTGTAATAATCACTCCATTCCTGGAACAGGTCCTCTGTCTACATTCTTTAGACAACCAGGAGGAAGATCACAGGTTCTTCCCAAGTCTTTGAGACTTGATTGCTTTCAGCTAGGAATAACTGGCATGCCAAAGAGACATTTTGGGGTGACAAATTTTGATCCCCTGCAGGTCCCTCCGGGGAAGGCAACGGCACCCCACCCCAGTACTCTTGCCTGGAAAATCCAATGGACGGAGTAGCCAAAGCTCCACGAACTGGTGATAGACAGGGAAGCCTGGAGTGCTGCAGTCTATGGGGTCACATAGAGTTGGACACGACTGAGTGACTGAACTAAACTGAACCGAATACATGGGAGAGTCATAGGAAAACTGAGTAATTTACAAAAATGGCTGAAAACCTCTCCTTAACTACCATCTTCAGCTAAAGACTGAAGAGGCTATTGGGGGTAGTGGTTTGGGAGTTGAAGAGAAGGAAGGCAATTGACATAGATGTGAAAAAGCAAATGCTTGCTAAATAAATGTTTGCTGGGCCCTGCAGAGACGATGGGACACAGTGTGTGTACACTCAGTCGTGTCTGGGACACAGACCGGAATTCGAACAGACTTTGCTGGGTTCTTTTCATCTACACACCTAGTTCATGGTGTAATAATCACTCCATTCCTGGAACAGGTCCTCTGTCTACATTCTTTAGACAACCAGGAGGAAGATCACAGGTTCTTCCCAAGTCTTTGAGACTTGATTGCTTTCAGCTAGGAATAACTGGCATGCCAAAGAGACATTTTGGGGTGACAAATTTTGATCCCCTGCAGGTCCCTCCGGGGAAGGCAACGGCACCCCACCCCAGTACTCTTGCCTGGAAAATCCAATGGACGGAGTAGCCTGGTGGGCTGCAGTCCATGGGGTCGCTAACAGTCGGACAGACTGAGCAACTTCACTTTCACTTTTCTCTTTCATGCATTGGAGAAGGAAATGACAACCCACTCCAGTATTCTTGCCTGGAGAATCCCAGGGATGGGGGAGCCTGGTGGGCTGCCGTCTATGGGGTCACACAGAGTCGAACACGACTGAAGTGACTTAGCAGCAGCAGCAGGTCCCTCCCAGCAGAATACTTCAGAAGGGTTGCAAAGATTTTCCCCCAATCCCTCATTTTCATAGTTTCATTTTCCTAACCTCCCTTCCAGATTCCCTTAGAAATAAAAGCGTCTCTCACTGTCTTCCCTAGATGCGCCTTCCAGGATTCAAATGCACATGTTCAAATGAGTATATCAAGGTGACAAACCTGAGCTTCACTGTGCTCTTCCCTCATAGGAGGGGACTGAAGAGTGTTCTCTGTAACATCCTGCATACATCCCTCAGCAGCAACCAGGCATTCCTCCACAGGAAAGCAAGCTGGAAACCTAAAATAGGCCAAGAAAGTGTTAGATCATTGAACAAGAAGACACTTGGCATCACAAAGCCATTAGCTTTAATTTGTTATTCAGTCAGTAAGTTGTGAACAACTCTTTGTGACCCTGTGGACTGCAGCACACCAGGCTTTCCTGTCTTTCACCATCTCCTGAAGTTTGCTCAAGCTCATGTCCATTGATTCGGTGATGACATCCAACCACCTTAACCTCTATCTCCCCCTTCTCCTTTTGCCCTCAATCTTTACCATCATCAGGGTCTTTTCCAATGAGTTGGCTGTTTGCATTAGGTGACCAAAATATTGAATCTTCAGCTTTAGCATCAATCCTTCCAATAAATATTCAGGGTTTATTTCCTTTAAGATTGACTGGTTTGATCTCCTTGCCGTCCAAGGGACTTGCAAGAGTCTTCTCCCTTACCACAATGCAAAAGCATAGATTCTTGGGCGCTCAAACTGAATTTCAATTTTAGTAAGCTAGTAAATCATGTTCCTTGAATTTGGAAACTATGTACATTTTTAGTGGACATTGTCCTCTCTCAGAAGGAGCTATCTCTAGTTTTTTGCCATAATTATGAGATACATGAACTAATCATGATTTCTTATACAAGTGTAAGAGTATAAAATTTCAATAGGCAAGGAGGGGAGAAACAAAATGGAGAGCAGTCTTCTAAATTTAACATAAATGGGACAATAAACAGTCGTGAAAGGAATTTTGATGATACAATAACTTTTATTAGCTTGCTTTGCTGACTGAGAAAAGAAATAGCATGCATTTTTTACAAGTGACTTTTAAGGAAGAATAATTTGTTTGCATAAAATATGATTACTTACCCTCATAAATGTTTATTTGAATTTATTACACTATAACCAAAGCCAACTGCATCAGACAGCAGGGAAACCCAATTCTGAATTGCAAAACAAACCAAAGGTGTGACTGGGAGCTCATCAGCATTTCATGCTGACTCAGAGAAATTTCAGCAGTTAAGATTCTGCTGATTTCCCAGGATAAGAGGCTCTAACGAGGCTAAAACCTTTAGAAACAGAAAAAAAAAAAAAAAACAACTCAGACAGGGGCCCATCCCTCCCCAAAAGAACAATAACCAGAAGAGGCAGGTCAGCACCTTTCTCAGGTTCACCTGAATTTCTAACCTGCCATTCCTACTGGATTCTGTCAACCAGCAACCTGAAGCCAGTCCAGCAACAGATGCCATTTTTACAGGTTAGCATTTAAACAAGTTCAGAAGAATTTAGAGCAAAGGTTACAAGTACTATGCCCTCCACCTCATGAGTCTCCACCATCTCTGCTCTTCTTGGGCTCCTACCCGCCATCATTTCCATATCCAACCACATGGGCTTGGGACCTCTAACCCACACACCTGCCTTTCAAGAACCCATGAAATACTACTCTCTTTCTATCACCAAGCTGAACACCGGAAGCCCTTTAAGTACATAGGCTCACAATGTCTCCATCTAGAAGGAGAGAGTGCAAAAAAGACTCTGACAGTGGCTTTTCTAATAATTATCTCATTGAAGCTGCCAAGGAACCACAAGTCAGAGGGGGCCCCAAGACTTAGTATCCCCATTTCCTAGTGCCAGGCCTTTCAAAGGTCCTAAAGTTACCTCCACTTCTAATCAACTGGATGTTCAATAAGCATTCATTGATGAAGGATGCAAGGAATGTCATGGAGGAAATCAGAAGGACAGGCAAGGTGCTAAGGGTCAGAACAGAACATCTTGAAATCATGTGATCGTGCAAAAAGTAAAATTATTTTTATTCTGGTTACTGTCCATAATTGGATAACTTATTTACTTGGTGTTATCAAGGAAAATCTCTTCAATACTATTATTTTTGTTTTTAAATAAACATGAAAGCGTGACTTCTGATGTCACCTTGCTACTTCTACTGTTTAACTTTGTCTCACAGAAAACAGTATAAAAGAGGGACAGGAAAAGAGATGGAAATAAAAATGTAGAAATATTGAACCTCCCAATGTGCCAAGCCCTGGGCTTGGTAAGTGTGTGTCATGGGATCCTCACTGCTCCTCATTGTAGAAATCTGGAAACAGGACTCACAGAGCACCCTGACCAAGGTCACAGAGCAAGTAACAACATAGCTAGCCCATACTTGCTCTTTGAGAGCTGTTAGCCAATTACCATTACAAGTCTTTGCTTCATTTTTTCAGATTATATTGCATGACTCAGGCTTTGGTCTTTAAGGCTGAAATAAAAATACAACATATTTACTGTGACATTTTCATTTACATGGGCAATTTCCATTTCCCCTTCACATACCTAGCTAAGCCTTACTGGTCCACAGTTCACTGAGTAACCACAATTTTCAATCTGATTCCCAAAGCTGTGACTTTAGAATGCAGTTGCAGAAGACAGAAGGGGCAGGTGTCAGTATTAATGCCACCGCATTGAGACAATTACAGGAAATGTAGCCTGAAGGAGGATTTTTCTGAACTCTACTGATAATGGTTTTAGTGCTGTTATTACCTTTGGCTATAGAGGAGCCCAATGTGAGCGAACAATTTCAGCTCCTCTAACGGAGACCTCTTTCCCCAGATCTCTCTCTACTGAGAGCACTACCAAAAAGCTTAAATATAAGGGCTGATAACTGTATTCCTAGACACCATCTTATGACTGTGTCCACCATAGGAAGCTGATGCTGTCTTTTAAAAAAAAATCATCATGAAGGTATCCTCACAGCATGAAATCTGAGAAAGAGCTGAACAGTGCACACAGTGTCAAGAGGAGAGTTCACCAAAAACTTGCAAATATTTTATTGCCACATTATTTCCCTAAGCCTCCTTGTTGTCCAGACTTTTCCAGCCTTTAAACCACAGGTAGCTCTGGTGAGGCTTGAGACAGATGGCAATGTAGAGCTCCTGGCAACCGAGATAAATGTGTGTAATATCCAGCACCCACCTTGCAGCTTCAGAGGCTCACAATATCCCAGCTCCTTCCCGAGGCTGCAGGAAGGGTTGCTTGCTAAAATCATTTTCTGGTTAACAAGAAATCTATGCAACATTTCATGCCCGATGTTTCAGAAGCCCCCTCTGAGGATCCACAGTCTGCATTTTAATTTAGGTCTACATGTTTCGTTTTTTAATAGAATGAACTGTGCATAACAACACACTTCACGATATGAAATGAAAAGCCCTTGATACAGTTCATCTACTGGAAGATTTTAACTCTAAATCCAGAACAAATAAAAGCAAAATAAACACAGCAGGACTCCAGCTTTCCTCTGCCAACATTTGGTAACTAGTTTAGGCACAAAATGAGGAAAGATTTGGGGCACGGAAGAAATCAGGAAAGCAGTAAAGCACATGAATGCTCATGATCTGCTAAGAAATTCTTAATCTCATCTCTAGTCAATGACCTTTTATTGAGCATCACAGTATGTTAGACATTGTCCTGAATCCCTCTTGGTCATTTTGCCACATTTGCTGGTAATCAATCCTTTTGCAGTCAGCTCAGATTTCAAATAACCTTTGAGAAGCTTTTTACTGTTGTAGCATGTAAATGGATATTTCAGATCCATTTGAGAGCCTAGCAGGAAGGTTAATCTAGAGGTAATAAACATTTTCCCTTTTCTTGCATTCAAATCCATGAGATTTTATAGAATTCCAGGAACATGTTGGGAAGACACATTTTCTCACAAAAGCTCTGTCCAGGAGCTGGCAGTGGTCTTCAGGAACCTGTACTCCAATGTTTGACTGAAGAGGAGTAAGATCAGGAGTGCTTAGCCTATTTGCCCACAATTCCACAGTGGTCAGAGGAGACTCCTCCAAACACATCTTCAGAAGGCATGCTATGTTTGGCAGCTGATTCTTTGTCTGCCCTACACAGTGTGTTAAAAAGCAGAGACATCACTTTGCTGACAAAGGTCTTATTGTCGAAGCTATGGTTTCTCCAGTAGACATGTAAAGATGTGACAGCTGGACCATAAAGAAAGCCGAGCACTGAAGAATTGATGCTTTTGAACTGGGGTGTTGGAGAAGACTCTTGAGAGTCCCTTGGACTGCAAAAAGATCAAACCAGTCAAGCCTAAAGGAAATCAACCTGAATATTCAATGGAGGGACTGATGCTGAAGCTGAAGCTCCAATACTTTGGCCACCTGATGCAAAGAGCTGACTCACTGGAAAAGA
This sequence comes from Oreotragus oreotragus, assembly GCA_006410675.1. Lineage (NCBI taxonomy): Eukaryota > Metazoa > Chordata > Mammalia > Artiodactyla > Bovidae > Oreotragus > Oreotragus oreotragus. The sequence continues at coordinate 84,258 of SJYX01012909.1, forward strand.
CCCTGAAGGTAGGAAAGATTGAGGGTAATAAGAGATGGGGGCAACAGAGGATAAGATTGTTGGATGGCATCACCAACTCAACAGACAAGAGTTTGTGCAAACTCAGGAAGACAGTGAAAGACAGGAAAGCCTGACATGCTGCCATTCACAGGGTTGCAGAGAGCTGGCACAGCTTAGCAACTGAACAGCAACAATAAACATTTTTAAGGTTTCCTTGGTGGCCCAGATGGTAAAGAACCTGCCTGCAATACAGGAGGCCTGGGTTCAATCCCTGGGTTGGGAAGACGCCCCGGAAAAGGGAATGAACTGAAGCTGAAGCTCCAATACTTTGGCCACCTGATGCAAAGAGCTGACTCACTGGAAAAGACCCTGAAGGTAGGAAAGATTGAGGGTAATAAGAGATGGGGGCAACAGAGGATAAGATTGTTGGATGGCATCACCAACTCAACAGACAAGAGTTTGTGCAAACTCAGGAAGACAGTGAAAGACAGGAAAGCCTGACATGCTGCCATTCACAGGGTTGCAGAGAGCTGGCACAGCTTAGCAACTGAACAGCAACAATAAACATTTTTAAGGTTTCCTTGGTGGCCCAGATGGTAAAGAACCTGCCTGCAATACAGGAGGCCTGGGTTCAATCCCTGGGTTGGGAAGACGCCCCGGAAAAGGGAATGACTACCCATTCCAGTATTCTTGCCTCTAGTATTCCGTGGACAGAGGAGTCTTGAGTTCCTCATGAAAGTAAATACAATGCTAGGTAAATAATGAGTATTTAATAAATATTTGTCTTTGAACAGACTGACAGTAAGAACAGAGATTGTAGAAAGTTAACATTTCACACTTATAAAAAAACAACAAACTAAACCTTTGAAATTCTAATCTGCTTCATCAATAGGCTGGCCAATATGCATCTCTGTCCCACCTTAAAACTTCATGTACAAAAGACCCGACCTAAAGTCATGCAGCCTTCTTCTCTATTGTAACAAAGGGGAAAAGAAATAAACCTCTATTTCATTATTCAGAACACATTACCATCCAAAGACTTTGAGCATAACTTGGCATAAGTTCATTTTTCACACATTCGGGGCCTCAGTGTCTGTTCCTCCTTAATGAAATATCTATAGAAAAAATTGCAGGATTCATTTGAAAGAGAAAAAGAAATACATATCAAATTACAAGAAATAAGAGCTGGAAATAACTGCTTAAGGTACAAACACAGGTAGGATATACCTAAATTCCTCTAAGCTGGTTGATAAAAATCTAGCAGTTATGTCATAATAAGAATGAAGAAAGTTTATACTCTAAAGAAATGCCCTATGAGCATACCAAGCAAACTGTGGGTGTAAAGTTCCTAAGAGTTTACACACCATCTGCCTTGATATTAAAAAATGCAGTTCTAGGCATAAAGGGAAGCATAACAAATTAAAGAAACTCCTAAACTGGAATGTCCTGAAATTCAAGCTCTAAACGTTCCTCTAAATGGGAGCTGACAAGGTGAAGACTTTTTCTGAACAAACACATATTGCAAGAGCATTAGTGAAGCAGTCACACATATATCAGTCTGTGTCCTTTCTCAGGAAGAGGTAATTTTTGAATATTCTGGAGACAGAATACAGATGCCTATATTGATCCATACCAAACCAAGCAAGTATCTTCTCTGAGGGAAAATCTGCAATTCTTAACCACCATGACCACAGACAGTTGATTAAAACACACTGTTACTGCTTTATACCAACCATGTTGAGGTTCTGTCACCTCTAGTGGAACTTCTGAGGAACACCTAAGAAAGTGGCCTTCTAGACCCTGATGCTAGGAAAGAATGAAGGCAGGAGGAGAAGGGGATAGTCACCAACTCAATGGACATGAATTTGAACAAGCTCTGGGAGATAGTGAAGGACAGGTAAGCCTGGCATGCTGCAGTCCATGGGTTTGCAAAGAGTCGGACATGACTTAGCAACTGAACAACAACAACACATTATCAAGTGCTCACTGGCAAGTCATCCTTCAGTTCAGTTCAGTTCAATTCAGTCGCTCAGTCGTGTCCGACTCTTTGTGACCCCATGAATCGCAGCACACCAGGCCTCCCTGTCCATCACCAACTCCCGGAGTTCACTCAGACTCACGTCCATCGAGTCCGTGATGCCATCCAGCCATCTCATCCTCTGTCGCCCCCTTCTCCTCCTGCCCCCAATCCCTCCCAGCATCAGAGTCTTTTCCAATGAGTCAACTCTTCGCATGACATGGCCAAAGTACTGCAGTTTCAGCTTTAGCATCAGTCCTTCCAAAGAAATCCCAGGGCTGCTTAGGAGATGATAAAACAGAAAGCATGGAAATACCTTCAGAGACTAGCTCCAAGAGAAGTCACCACAGCCTACCCACACCTTTCCAGTTGCTTTCTAAACCTTTCAAAAAATTATTCCTTTTACTAATGAAGTTATGTGTGTGTGTCAGTTACTCGGTCATGTCCAACTCTTTGCGAGCCCATGGACTGGGGCCCACTAGGCTCCTCTGTCCATGGGATTCTCCAGGTAAGAAGACTAGTGCAGGTTGCCATTCTCTTCTTCAGGAGCTCTTCCCGACGCAGGGACAGAACCTGGGTCTCCTGCACTGCAGGCAGACACTTTACCATCTGAGCCACAAAGGAAGCTCAGAATCATTTAGTCACTTTATTTAATGGACACTTTTAGACACTTTTAGTATCTAAAGGATACTATAGTTTTTTTAGATACTTTCACTATCCCTATTGTGTAAACAAGGATACTAGGCACAGAGAGACTAAGTAACTTGCCTAAGGTCACACAGCTCATAAATGATTTGAACGCATATTGTTCAGACTCTTAAGTACACACTGCTCTGCATAAGTGTGAATGACCAGTAACCCTCTTTGGTCATGATCATCACCTACTTAACTCAGTGGTTAGGATTCAATATATGAACTTGGAAAGGGCATAAATATTCAGCTTGTAATGGTCACAGATTCACAAGTCTTGATTTTCATCACATTCAAACTATGAAGGAAAGAAGAAAAACTGGTCTTAGAAACATGGGGGAGAGGGGACTCCCAGCAGCCAATAGTGTGGACCCATCTGAGCAGCATCCAGGGACCAGTGAAGCACTTGCTCAGTCCAATGTGAATGCTAATCCACCTGATGTGTTATCACTTTTCTGGAAATATATGCACTGGAACATGCCAACAGAGCTAACAACATGAACTACTTGAGCCATATTAAGTATAGTCCTGCTTCCATGGTTGACAAGCGGCCTTTTGATAATTTTGTTTCCCATGCACATAATATGTCTCCAGGGAAAGAACACCTGTCAGATCAACCAGGAATTTCTGGTCCCAAGGCAATTGCATTTGTCATAGTAAATTATTAAGCTGGTATCCAGACTTTGTATGTCAGCCTGTTGAGAGTTTTCATGAAAAGAATCTCCCATCAGCCCAATCAACTCAGGAGTACCAACAAGATCTCTGAATTTTGGAGCCCAGAGGGCCAGACTCTGATTCCTCCAAGTATACACCACCTTGTGGAATCTCCAAATAATCAATAATCTAGTTGTGCAGCATCCTGGATGGCTGACCCTGACAAAATAACTGACACGCTTTGTGGCTGAGCAATAGGATCACACTGAAAGAACAAGTGAAGCATAGAGCTAAAAGAACAAACTTTGGAGTTACACAAACGTGTGATTAAATCCCGGCCCTACAACTTACTAGCTTTGTTGTTTAACCTCTGACTGTCAATTTTCTCATTTGTAAAGCAGAAGAAATGCCTTTATTAAAAAATCAGTGGTTCTGAAAGTATAGACCCTGGATGCCTTAGTCTGCTCAGGCTGCTATAAAGGACTACTATAGACTGGGTGTCCTATAAACAACAGCAATTTATTTATCACAGTTCTGGAGGCTGGGAAGTCCAAGATCAAGGCACTGGTAAGTTTGGCATCCTAGTTCACAGACAGCTGTCTTTCTGCTGTGTTTTCACGAGGCAAAAGAGACAAGGTAACTCTCTTAGGCCTCTGTTAGGAGGGCTATTCCTACTCATGAGGACACTGCCCTCATGATCTAATCACCTCTCAAAGGCTCCCCTCCAATACCATCATGCTGAGGATTAGGATTTTAACACACAAATACTAGGTGGACATTCAACTTCTTAAAAGATGGGACTACCAGAACACCTGACCTGTCTCCTGAGAAACCTGTAAGCAGGCCAAGAACCAACAGTTAGAACCAGACATGGAACAGCAGACTGGCTCAAAATTGGAGTACAACAAGACTGTATATTGTCACCCTGCTTATTTTACTTATATGCAGAGTACATCATGAGAAGTGCTGGGCTGGATGAATCATAAGCTGGAATCAAGGTTGCTGGGAGAAATACCAACAACCTCAGATATGCAGATGATACCACTGTAATGGCAGAAAGTGAAGAAGGACTAAAGAGCCCCTTGATGAAAGTGAAAGAGGAGAGTGAAAAAGCTGGCTTAAAATTAAAAATTCAAAAACTAAGATCATGGCATCCAGTTCCATCACTTCATGGCAAATAGATGGGGAAACAATGGAAACAGTGACAGATTTTATTTTCTTGGGCTCCAAAAATCACCGCAGATGGTGAGTGCAGCCATGAAATTAAAAGATTCTTGCTCCTTCAAAGAAAAGCTATGGCAAACCTAGACAGCATATTAAAAAGCAGAGACATCACTTTACCGACAAAGGTCCATATAATCAAAGCTATGGTTTTTCCAATAGTCATATAGAGCTGTGAAAGTTGTACTATAAAGAAGGCTGAGTGCCAAAGAATTGATGCTTTTGAACTGTGGTGGTATTGGAGAAGACTGAAAGGAGATCAAACCAGTCAATCCTAAAAGAAATCAACCCTGAATATTCATTGGAAGGACTGATGCTAAAGCTGCAGCTTCAATATTTTGGCCATCTGATGCAAAGTGCAACTCATTGGTAAAGACCCTGATGCTAGGAAAGACTGAGGGCAGGAGACAAGGGTAACAGAAGGTAAGATGGTTGGATGGCATCACCAACTCAATGGATGTGAATTTGAGCAAACTCTAGGAGATAATGAAGGGAAGCCTGGCGTGCTGGAGCATGCCACAAAGAGTGGGGTCACAATCAGACATGACTTAGTGACTGAACAATAACAACATAGCACTGGACATGCAGCACCAACATTTTAAAGAATTTATTATAAATGCAAATTCTTAAACCATAAAATAACCCTACTAAATTGGAAGTTCTGAAGATTGAGCCCAGCAACCTGTATTTTAACATGCCTTCCAGAGTATTCTGATGCTTATTCCAGAGTATTCTGATGCTTACTAAAGATTGAGAAATACTGAGAGATTGTTATGGTTATGTTATGTATACAATGTGTCTAGTATAGCACCCAGCACAAAAGCAGACACTCAAGATACTTTTTCCAAACAGGAAAAGAAGTACATCAAGGCTGTATATTGTTACCCTGCTTATTTAACTTATTTAATATGCAGAGCACATCATGAGAAACGCTGGGCTGGAAGAAGCAGAAGCTGGAATCAAGATTGCCGGGAGAAATATCAATAACCTCAGATATGCAGATGACACTACCCTTTTGGCAGAAAGTAAAGAGG
>SJYX01012909.1:95440-166282 GCA_006410675.1 Oreotragus oreotragus
AGTCAAGGCTATGGTTTTTCCTGTGGTCATGTATGGATGTGAAAGTTGGACTGTGAAGAAAGCTGAGCGCCGAAGAATTGATGCTTTTGAACTGTGGTGTTGGAGAAGACTCTTGAGAGTCCCTTGGACTGCAAGGAGATCCAACCAGTCCATTCTGAAGGAGATCAACCCTGGGATTTCTTTGGAAGGACTGATGCTGAAGCTGAAACTCCAGTACTTTGGCCACCTCATGCAAAGAGTTGACTCATTGGAAAAGACTCTGATGCTGGGAGGGATTTGGGGCAGGAGGAGAAGGGGACGACCGAGGATGAGATGGCTGGATGGCATCACGGACTCGATGGACGTGAGTCTGAGTGAACTCCGGGAGATGGTGATGGACAGGGAGGCCTGGCGTGCTGCGATTCATGGGGTCGCAAAGAGTCGGACATGACTGAGCGACTGAACTGAACTGAACTGAAGAAAATAAAGAGATCTATTATGAACTCCAATAAGAAATCTAGACAAGGTTTCTAGAAACAAAATTGATTTACTAAAAACTCTTTACAATAATATATTTATGAATTATCAACTTAAGAAAGAACATATAAGACCTTTAAAGAGGATATTTTAAGATTCTAATTATAGGTTATAAAAGATATGACTTATGCGTAGAATCTTAAAAAAAAAAAAAGGGTACTAATGAACTTTTTTATAAAACAGAAGAAGAATCACTGATGTAGCAAACAAATTTAAGGTTACCAGGGCATAAGGCAGGAAGCATTAAACTGGAAGATTGGGACTGACATATACATACTACTACACATAAAATAGATAACTAATAAGGACCTATTGTTAGCACAAGGAACTCTACTCAATACTTTGTAATGGCCTAGATGGGGAAAGAATGTTTAAAAAAAGAGAGAGAGGGGATATATGTATAAGTGATTCACCTAGCTGTACACCCAAAACTAACACAAGATTATAAATCAACTATACTTCAATAAAAACTTTTTTTAGAAGACATGAATAAATTGAGAAGCTCAACCATGTTCATGGATGTCATAGCAACATGCTAAAGATGCCAATTTTCTCCAAATTAACTTCCAGACTTAGTATAATCCCAAACAAAACCTGATTTGAGGAACTTGATAAATTTATTACAAACCTTTATAGCAAAACAAAAGAACACAGACAGCTAAGTTAACTTTGAAAAAGAAGAGCAAAAAGGTAGTACTTACTCTACCAGATATTAATACATATCATAAAACCTTAGTATTAAAAATAATATGGTACTCACCAAGAAATATATAAACTGAATAGAATAGAGCTTCAGTTCAGTTCAGTTCAGTCACTCAGTCGTGTCCGACTCTTTGCGACCCCGTGAATCGCAGCACGCCAGGCCTCCTTGTTCATCACCATCTCCCGGAGTTCACTCAGACTCACGTCCATCGAGTCCGTGATGCCATCCAGCCATCTCATCCTCGGTCGTCCCCTTCGATACACATACACATGCATACATATAACACACACACACACACTCACAGAGGGACATTTGATTTGTGATAAAGATAGGTACCACAAAGCACAGATGTTGTATAGACCTCTCACCACCTCAGTTATTACCACTCTATCAAAACCACCATAATCCTTCACCTTGATTCCCATAAAAACCTCCTCTCTGGTCTTCCTTTTTCCTTAGATACTCTTCAGTTTATTTAACAGTGATCCTCTTAAAACATAATCAAATCATGCTTGTGCTTTTCTTTTTTTTCCAGCTTTACTGGGATAAAATTTGACATATAATATTGTATAGGTTTAAGGTGTATAGGGTTGATTCAATATACTTATATATTGCAAAATGATTACCCTCATAGTGTTCATGCTTGTGTTTTTAAAATATGAACAACTTACATGAAGACACAAAAGACTTTCTGGTCCAATCAGATTAGGCAGAGAATGAAGAGAAGTGTTAGTCACTCAGTCATGTCCAACTCTTTGTGACTTCATGGGCTGTAGCTCGCCATGCCCTTTTCCAGGGGATCTTCCCAACCCAGGAAATGAACCTGGCTCTCCCACACTGCAGGCAGAGTATAATAGCTAATAATTATTGTATACTTTCTATTATTAGGGATTGTATGATTTAAATATAATCTTCATTTAAGATTACACATATCACTTAAAATTATACATAATCAATTACTTAAGATTTACAACAAACCTGTGAAATAGACAGTATTTATTCCCCCTATTTTAAAAAGGCACAGAGATAAAACGATTTACCAAATGTCACAAGTTAAATACTTACCTCTCTGTGTAGAGGCAGAGCTGGGATTTGAATCCTGGAATTCCAGCTCCAGAATATTTGAGCAAGGTTTGCAGCACAGAAAGATTTGTTTCCTAAGACTTTTAGATCCTCCATGTAGTTTCAATTAATTAGAAAATTAAGTCATGATGTTCATAACTGACTTTATAGCTATTATTCAATTAAATAGTAGGAGGAAATTATTACAAAATTTATTACAAAATTTGGTGTGTTGCCTGACCCAGCTTTCTGATGTCTGCTTGGTTACTACTGCACTATTTTTATATTATTCTCTTCTGCAGCAGGCATGGGGGATCTTTCCTTGGTTACTTGATTTTTCTATCCCTCCATGAGAGGTCAGACTGACAACAAGCCTGCACATTCCAGGGCTGTCCTGACACCTGATTGTTGATGCAGTGGTGGAAGCAGTTTTGCTGGTTTTCCAGCAGTTTTCCAGAGAAAGGATGGAAAGGAAGGCTAGCATGGGCAACAGAGTGGCGTGGGCTAAGGGGATTCAGTTTGCAGTAACCTGAAAGCCCATAAAAACTCAAAGCAAGAAGAGTAATGCAAGGGGCAGGATGAACTGCAGAGCGTGTGCATGTGGGTGAGAGAGAGAGCATTTAACGTGTCAATACTCTCCTCCGAGTTGAACAAACCATGTATTTACATAGACCCTGCCCAGAGCACCTCAATTATCCAAATTAGCCAAGAAATCAGGGACATTAACCCAACTTTAAAGACAAATATTGACCAGTGTGGCCATGACCTAAAGAAAAGACATAATGAAACTCTAAACCTGAAAAACTGGATGCAACATTCACCTTTAGGATTGAGGGTTTGAGGAGTCTAGTGGGCAGAAAGGGAACTGATGATATATTTGTTATTGATAACTAATATCATTTTTCTTCCAGTTTTACTGCAAATATAACTGACATATAACATCGTATAGTTTAACATGTACAACATAATGATTTATGATACATGCATATATTGCACAATGATCACCACAATAACTCCAATCAACATCCATCATCTCACGTGAACATAATTTTGTTTATTATTATGAGAATTTTTAAGATCTATTCTCTTAAAATTTCTAAATACATATTTATGTATTGTCAGCTATACTTACTATGGTAGATATTACATCCCCAGAACTTATTTATCTTATAACTGGAAGTTTGTACCCTTTGACCACCTTTACCCATTCCTCCCTCTCCTTGACCCCCTACAGCAACTGACATTATTTCCTTCGAAATTTGACAAATGTATAAGAGTCTTCTAGGTTTATCAAAGGTAGTATTAATTGAATATTTAATATCTGTGCCAGATGCTGAGTTATCTTCCTGATTACATAACTCTGTGGAATATGGACTTACTATCTTCATTTTATTGACGGGGAAATTAAGATTCACCTTGATTCCCACAAAAGCTTCCTGTCTGGTCTTCCTGCTTTTTCTTTTGATGCTTTTCAGTCTATTTAACAGAAATCCTGTTAAAACATAGGCAAGTCATGATATCAAACAGAAGAATAAGGATATTGATTCAAGTCCAAGTCCAATACCTGGGCCTTAAAAGTTATTTTAATAATGAAAGATTTATTCATTTGAAAAAAATTAAGTACCAGAGATAATAGAGTAATTAAGAATAATAAAGTGAACATCTATGTCCCCACTACTCAGATTAAGAATAAAACATTTCAAATACATTAGTCTCTTATGTTCATTTTGCTCCCTCTCTCACAGAGATCACCATAAACTTTAATTTGGTTTATCATTCATGAGCATCCATTTATTTTTTTTTCTACATATGCTGGTGTACTTAAATAATATTTGATATTGTTTTGCATGCTTATTTAAATTTTAAGTAAATGATACACTATATCCTTTACAATTTATTTTTTACTCATAGTGAGTGTGTGAAATTTATCATGTTGATAAATTTACCTCTAGCTTATTTATATTCTCTGCAGATGGTGACTGCAGCCATGAAATTAAAAGACACTTACTCCTTGGAAGGAAACTTCTGACCAACCTAGATAGCATATTGAAAAGCAGAGACATTACTTTGCCAATAAAGGTCCGTCTAGTCAAGGCTATGGTTTTTCCAGCAGTCATGTATGGATGTGAGAGTTGAACTATAAAGAAAGCTGAATGCCGAAGAATTGATGCTTTTGAACTGTGGTGTTGGAGAAGACTCTTGAGAGACCTTTGGACTGCAAGGAGATCCAACCAGTCCATTCTGAAGGAGATCAACCCTGGGATTTCTTTGGAAGGAATGATGCTGAAGCTGAAACTCCAGTACTTTGGCCACCTCATGTGAAGAGCTGACTCAATGGAAAAGACTCTGATGCTGGGAGGGATTGGGAGCAGGAGGAGAAGGGGATGACAGAGGATGAGATGGCTGGATGGCATCACTGACTCGATGGACGTGAGTCTGAGTGAACTCTGGGAGTTGGTGATGGACAGGGAGGCCTGGCATGCTGCTATTCATGGGGTCGCAAAGAATCGGACACGACTGAGCGACTGAACTGAACTGAAACTAAAGAGTTTAAGCATTTTCTCAAGGTGATCAAAGTATATGGCAGGGCCTCAGCTTGAATCTTAGACTCTCTGACTCCAGAGATTTGTATTAAATCAGGATGTCTCTCAACAAATAAAAGTCTTGTCTCAGTGCCTGGCATATTTTAAACACTCCATTTATGTTACTATTGCAATTCTATAATGGTCAAATATTTACAGAAGAAAGGGTAGAGTCTTGAGGTATTGGTTAGAAATGTTTAATAAGTGCAAGAGAAGCAACATAATTCCACCCAACAATTTCAGAGGACAGCGTACATCCACTTTGAATGGCAAAGTAAACTTTGCTTGTAGGTCTGCTGCTAGAGAAGTTTACACTCATCTATAAAGGAATAAAAATAGCACATTTGGGGAACAGAAAGAAAAATGGCTTGGCTGGCATAGAATATCTCCACTGGAGTATGGCAGGTAAAAGAAGTGTGTGTGAGTGTTAAGGGACCAACTGGGAAACACAGGTCACTCTATTACTCTATTTTACATTTAATTTTATTTCCAAGAAGAAATGATCGACTTGGGACAAGAATTACTTCATGACTAAAACAGTGACTGGTCAGATATTTGTGCTTATAAGAACTTTTACTTTGGGTAAGGGGTGTGACTGCAGCCATGAAATTAAAAGATGCTTACTCCTTGGAAGAAAAATTACAACTAACCTAGATAGCATATTGAAAAGCAGAGACATTACTTTGCCAACAAAGGTCCGTCTAGTCAAGACTATGGTTTTTCCAGTGGTCATGTATGGATGTGAGAGTTGGACTGTGAAGAAAACTGAGCTTTGAAGAATTGATGCTTTTGAACTGTGGTGTTGGAGTAGACTCTTGAGAGACCCTTGGACTGCAAGGAGATCCAACCAGTCCCTTCTGAAGGAGATCAGCCCTGGGATTTCTTTGGAAGGAATGATGCTAAAGCTGAAACTCCAGTACTTTGGCCACCGACTCTGATGCTGGGAGGGATTGGGGGCAGGAGGAGAAGGGGACGACAGAGGATGAGATGGCTGGATGGCATCACTGACTCGATGAATGTGAATCTGAGTGAACTCCAGGAACTGGTGATGGACAGGGAGGCCTGGTGTGCTGCAATTCATGGGGTCGCAAAGAGTCATGACTGAGCGACTGAAATGAACTGAACTGAACTGAACTGAAGGGGTGTAAAAAGTTATTTACTCCCAAATCATGTGTGGTTTTAATATTAACTTGCAAAGGGATGAGTGGAATTAATGAAGTGTGATTGAAACTGGTGCCAATCAGATAATGAGAATAATGTTTACAGCAGACATGGTTTCTCTCTGAAACAAGTCAGGCCCAGCTGAGGCAGGAAAGAGCCAAATGTTTTCTCAGCCCAGAAACGATGGGACTTACTCTTCTGAAAACTGCAAAGCCAAAGCCATGCTGGATAGGGAAAACATTCCTTGTCCTATGAGAATGAACTGTGTGGTTTCTAAGAAAAATGAATGCTTACTCTGGCGAGGGGGCTTACTTCTTAAGGAGGTAAGAAAATCAGCCATGGAAATGCCTTCCTAACAAAACAGATGCTCATTAGAGCACCCACCCTGACCCCCACGTACAGGCCCAGGGGCTACCCCATACCTCACCACAACCCTTGGCCAAAGCCTAAGACACTGGTTGCTGTTGCAGTTGCAGGAAGCCCCCAACAGCAGAGCTGCTGCTGAACATCACAGAGTGTGGCTTGGGAGCAAGCCTGACTCAGGGCCTTGAAGAAGGGTGTCCCATGGGCATGAGACTGGAGAGAAGGACAAAATGCCCTCCTAGCCAAGTTCTAAGCCTGAAAAGGCCTCCCCATTTGTATGGCTCTGAATAAGGCTCAAACAGAACCATTCTTCTGAGGCTCCCTTGTCCCTCAATAAAAGTTTCATAAACTTGCCTAATAGTCTGGTGAGTTTTATCGAGCAGAGAGCAGGGCAGCAGGGAGACTCCAGGAAGAGGAGGGATTCATACACTTCCACTATCCCATAGAACTCCACCAGAGAGAAGCTGCAGGGCTTTCCCACAATTTGTACAAATTCCCAGGGAATCAGGTTCACGTAGGCCCTCTGCCTCCAGGATCCTGCTGAAATTGATCTGTTCCCCACAACACTCATGAAGCATGAACTTAGTCCCTTTTTTAATCTGAACAACCTGAAATGTATATGGGTTAAATCTGATTTAGTGAAGATTTCAGTGAGGCAAAGACAGTTCACACCACAAGGATACATGCCTTTTCAAATGGAACCATACGTGGCATCATTCACAACTGTCTACAGCCTGAGAGTGTTTCTGGCCCTGCTCCCCACCCAGCCCAACTGCTCTTCACATCACTGGCTCTGAATCACCATCCTTCCTTCCTTCTCTCTCTTTCCCTCTTTCTTTCAGAGAAAGAAAACAAAATCGAATTCCCTTCTTTGGCCCTGTAGCTCAATTTAGCGGTCACTGTTGGTTGCTTCTGCCTTTGGGAGCCTCATCCCTCATCTTCCCTTCAGCTAGGTTTAAAAAAAACCAAAAAAACAAAGACAATTCTCTCCTTGAAATTTTATTCCAACTAAATAAGGCCAAGATTCAGGTGAGGTGTGTGAGGCTCTTATCTCAAGCACAAAAATTTTAAGGGACACCAAAAAACTCTATAAGCAAGATATGTAATATTTTAATGTGGTACTTTTACAAATCAAAATTAATACTGAAAAATTCCATGATGAACAAAATATCACAATTTTAAATAAAGTAGGCTGCTGTTGTTTGTTTGCTTAGGACTCTTATTTTGCAACATAAACACTAGTTTCCAATTAGCCCCAGGTTTCCAGGCAGAGGGGTCATTGTGTCCCCAACTCTGCATGTTTTTGACAGTTGACAATAGAGTGTTTCAAACTATAGGAAGACATTTTGATCAGTGTATCTAGAGATACACATTTGTGTTGTGCCTTAGGCCCCAATATGGCTTATAGGGTCCCCAGTAGGGCTGCAGCTAAGGCAGTACTGGCGCTTGCCTGGTGTTAAAGGTCACCATGATAATGTACCAGAGAAGGGAGCAGCAGGGCATCCTGGGTAAGAACTTTGAGTCAAAGAGACCTGGGCTGAGGTACAGCTGCTCCTCAACCACAGGCCATGAGGCTCCAGGTGACTCAGGTATTCATCTTCTCTCCCGTTCAGGGTCCTCCCTGGGAACACACAGGAGGTAACAGTGCCTGCTTCCCAGAATAGTTATGAGGGTTAGATGAAATATTAATCATCAAGCACCTGGAATATACAAAGTGACCCATAAATATTAGTTGTTATTCTTCTGTGTGTTGTATAATACTTAGCTGTGATGGGCAAATAAGTTGATTGTATTTGACGATGTATCTCCTAATCTAACGGTGTGCCTATTTCTTTGATAATTTTTCTTGAGGAGGATCTGCTCAGCATATAAAAAACAAATTTGTTTGATAGTAGTAAATAAACAGTACCATTACTTTTTCTTTCTCTCCATGAAATTCTTATTGGTCTTTTATTTATTTATTTATTTATTTTTTATTCCTCCCTATTCACAGTTCTTAAAGTTTGTTTTTTGATGTACTGTGCAAACCCAATCCTAGGCTGCAAGTTAGCAGACACTAAGTGCAGAAGCATCAGCATATACACAACTTGCCTTCTTATCTAATATAAACAATCATATACTGTATACCTACTATGTGCTCTATGTAAGTTGCTTAGCAAACTTTAACCTTGCACCCGCTCAATAAGATTTTACAACTGACAGAAGGAAGCTCAGAGAGGTGAAATAACTTACTTAATATAACACAACTAATAATGGTACAATGAAGACTTGAACATTGTCTTGTTCGTGCATTATGAATACTTCCTTCCTTTTTCTCATGGATTACCATAAAATAGAGATGAAAACAATGGCATGGTCATAGTTCTGAGATTGGAATGTACTTGTGGCACTGCAGGTTAACATGTATTTCCAATCTGGTGAATTTCTCTGACTACAAGAGCCAAACTCAGGGCTGAACCTTTAAATAAAAGCAACTGATGACCTGCTAAGAGAGGTTAAGCACAACTTCTTTTGTTTACATCAAGTAGGTTTCAAGGTAACAAAGTTCATAGCTTTTCAACAAGCCCTAAGAAGTTTAGGGCCTCTAATAGAAGCTCATCAGGAAGGAAAAAACCAAGCGGGAAAAAAATGTATTTTATCATTGCCTCAAAACTAGGAAGGCAATGGCACCCCACCCCAGTACTCTTGCCTGGAAAATCCAATGGACGGAGTAGCCTGGTGGGCTGCAGTCCATGGGGTTGCTAACAGTCGGACACACTGAGTGACTTCACTTTCACTTTTCTCTTTTATGGATTGGAGAAGGAAATGGCAACCCACTCCAGTATTCTTGCCTGGAGAATCCCAGGGATGGGGGAGCCTGGTGGGCTGCCGTCTACGGGGTCACACAGAGTCGGACACGACTGAAGTGACTTAGCAGCAGCAGCAGCAGCAGCAAAACTAGGAATGAGGTTAGAGGACACATTCAAATGAAAATATGTGAATAAACTCACTATAAATTCATTTGTGAACCAGGGGGTTTGAGCAGTAGGGGCTTTTGATGGCCCAGATGTTGTCTCATTCTTTTTTTGCCACTCAGTCTACTTGGAGCTTTTCTTTTTTTCCCCTTCTAATGCTCTAACGCTGATGATATTGTTTGAATTCAGCCTGGGATTGGAGACAAAAATGCAGATGCAGTTACAGAAGCATGAACAGCTGAAGCATGAAACTAATACCATCAAGAAAAGTAATAGAAAAATCCTAGAGGCTGGCTTTAAAAAAGAGAGACAATGCTGAATCAGAATCTTTACTGCTGGGTAAATGAGCTGGAAGGACCATTACTGGAGGGAAAGTAATAATTATTCACACCAACATTAGCTGGAAACAGGGTAGCTGTGAGCAGTATACCTTCCCTTTAAGGCACTAGGCCAAAGCAAGAGCGGGCATCCTGCTTTGCCGTGATATTCCTCATTTATTTTTCCTCACCATCCTTGTGTCTCTGTGAGAAGGGATTGCTAGAACTTGGTTCCAATCCTGAGATCAGATTTGGAACAGAATTCTTCCCACCTTCTGAGATGTCACATACCCAGCTGGAAACCCTGAGCCTCCGTGACAGTGCCACATTCTGCTTGCAATGAGTTACATCCTCAACGCCTCCTGAGGCTGCCGGCCAAGGCTGTTAACAGATAAGGGAGGCACATGTGCCAGGGTTGAGACGAGGATGTGTTAGAAAATGCCGAAGAGAGTACACCATCCTTCCCTCCTACAGACTCACAAAAATAAGGCAGAACAAATATCAGCCAGCGGTTACTTTGCGTTCTGAGTGAATTCTTAAGATGTGAGACCATCAGGCAAAATGGGTCCTCCAGGTGCAAGTGAAATCATCAGGAAGATCAGAGGAGCAAGCACTAAGAGAAGTGAAGCAGACAGCTCCCACGGCTTTCTGTGCCGATTCCAAATGGTACTGCCAGAACACTGAGTCTAGAGGCACAGGCGGGTGCCCGTGTCAATAAAGTCTCTCCATTCAGACTCTGCAGCCACCCACCCACAAGATCCCCTCCTATACAGGTTCCTCCAAGATCTGCAATACCTTTGGCATCTAAGCTACTTCTTCCCTTTTTAGGCTGTACGAAGACCTTACTTTATCAGCTGGAGATTCACAACTGTGGGAGGGGCAGATCTTGAGAATGAGCATCTTCTTTCAAGGATCCGCCTCAGGTGAGGTCATTTTCACAGACTACAGGGGCTACTTCTGCCATCCTGAGGGCTTCAGGACAATCTGGGGATGTACTGTTCTCAGACACATCTACCAAATGGGTCCATCTCAAGATTTTGGGCCCCACTTGTTTCCAGCCAGGGCCTTGATTCTAAAAAAAGACCTGCTGGGCTTACTCATTCAGCCTCATTTGTAGCTCTGCCACCCTTCTAACGAGATCCTTACAGTTCCATGCAGCCTTCCTGAATCTGCAAGTGCAAGTGGCAACAGCCTCCTTTAGAGCTGTCATCAGAGGCCTTCTGGCTTCAAAGCATGTCATGCATTGGAAGTTGACTATAATAGTCTACTACTGTCTTTTTTATTTGTTTTTAAGAGTAACGCAGAAAACATAAAAAGATGCTGAATATTGCTAACTACTAGAGAAACACATATTCAAATTTACAATGAGGTTCCACCTCACACCACTCAGAATGGCCCTCATTAAAAAAATCTACAAATGCTTGGAGAGGGTATAGAGAAAAGGGGACTCTCCCACACTGTTGATGGGAATGTAAATTGGTACAACCATTGTGGAAAACAGTATGGAGATTACTCAAAAAACTAACAGTAGAGTTGCCATGTGACACTGAAATCCCACCCCTGGGCAATATCTGGACAAAATTAGGATTCAAAAGGATGCTTGCACCCCTGTACTCACTGAAGCACTGTTTGCAATAGCCAAGACACAGAAGCAAACTAAATGTCTATTGACAGGAATGGATAAAGATGATGTGGTACATATATATACAATGGACTACTACCCAGCCAGAAAACCTAATTAAATAGCATCATTTGTGGCAACATGGGATTATCGTACTATGTAAGTCAGAAAGAGAGACACAAATACCACGCAGTATCAGTTACATGTGGAATCTAAAATATGACATAAAGTACCTTACCTACAAAACAGAAACAGACTTCACAGACAGGGAGGACAGACCTGTGGTTGACAAGGGGGAAGGTGAGTAGGGGAGGGAAGGACTGGGAATTTGGGATTAACAGACACAAACTATTATAAGTAGAGAATGGATAAAGAACAAGGTCTTACTGTATAGTACAGGGTACTGCATTCAGGATCCTGAGATAAACCAAAATGGAAGAGAATATGAAAAGAAAGTGTGTGTGTATGTATATACACACACATATATACATATATATGTAACTGAGTCACTTACTGTATATCAACTATACTTCAATAAAAGAAATTTTTTAAAGACTTGCATAAAATAAGAGTAATGCAGTTAACGGAAGCCATAGCACTCTATCATCCTCATCATGCCCCACACTGCTCCATCAGTATACTCACCACATTACCCAGGACCTCTTCTTCCACCTGCACAGCATCCCAGTGAACTAGGGTGAAAGAAGCGTGAATGATTGCAATACCACATGCCAGGGTGATCACCACCTCCCTTACAACAAACAATGGCATCCTGGGACCTCCCTAGTGGCCCAGTGATTAATAATCCACTTTCCAACACAGGAGACACAGGTTCAATCCCTGGTCGGGGAACTAAGATCCCATATGTTGTGGGGCAATTAGGCCTGCATGCCACAACTACTGAGCCTGGGTGCCTCAACTAGAGAGCCTGCATGACACAAACCAGAGTCCATGTACTGCAACTAGACAGACACTCGTATCACACAGCAAAGATCCTGCACACCTAATGCAGCCAAGTATATATATACATTTAAATGGGATTGTCAGTGCCATCAAACTGCTGAGCAATCCAGCTGAGGAGCTGCTTCCCCCGCTTATATTCTGCACCTGCATTTCTTCCCCACAAGATAGCCACAAGATCTCCCGCATGTATTCTCTCAAGTCTGGCAATTCCTTTGGTTTGTAAGCTGTTTTATTCCCAGAGCAGAGACCTTGCCTGGGTTCCCCAGAAAGCAGAGCCTGAGCCAGGAGACTGGTAGCTAGTATTTAATTAAGAAGTAAGATCCCAGAAAACAGGAGGGAAGGAAAAAGAGTGCAGAAGGGCCAAGAGCCAATACATGGATGTGCTATGAAACTGGCTACACCACTAGGTGTGACTGGGTGCTTGATTCGTAGGACTGCATCCCCGAGAAGCTGTATAAACAGCATTTCAGGATCTTCCCACTCAGGAGAGAAAGGTAAAGAATTTATCTGCTGGTTCCCATACCCATTTGTTGAAAGCTCACTATTCATGGATTGTGGTGTGGGCATGGGTGCCCACAGCAGTGTTCAACTAGAAAGCCCTGACTGGGGAGCAAGATGCTATCAGGTCGTACCTGGTGACATCACTCAGGGCTCTGTAGAACTAGAGCAAGAAACAAGCAAGACAGACTATATAAACAAGTGCATAAGAGGGGTTGAATACAATGGCTTTTCTCACCCGTAAAAAAAAAACAAAAAAAAAAATAGAAAGGCAACCTAATACCTAATGGTCCCCATTGCAGCATCATTACCTAGGAGCAATGATAAAACCAGAGCTGGAAAGTCAATGGAACATGAACAAAGAAACCCAATTATTCACAGCCATTCAAACAAACAAACAAACAAACAACAGTCTTCTTTTGAGTACACCAAAAGAATAAAAAAGATAAATTTCTATATGATCACCCACTATCCCATGATTAGCATTTATCCAGTCCATCAACAAATATGATATTTGCCAACATACCCATAATGACTTCTGGCATTTCTTCTATTTACCTTGACGTGGTTGCAGTTCTTAAACAAATCAAGCTGCAAAGTTTGGAAGCTGCCATAGTTTTCTGTTTTATTTGAAGGAAGGCACCTAGAGGCAAACATGAAAAACTAGGTGGTGTGTGGGGGATATAATATAAGTCTGATAATGAAGTCATATCCACCTTAAGCCACTTCTCTATTATGTAGGTATCACCTAGACTAGCAGTCAGCAAAGCACAGCTCATAGGCCACATCTTGCCACCACCTATTTTATAAATAAAGAGCTATTAGAGCACAGCCTTGCTTATTCAGTTAGGTATAGTCTGTGGCTACTGTCCTCACTACAGTGGCAGAGTTGAGAATCTTGACAGAAGACTTTGTATAGCCTACAAAGGCTGAAATATTTACCCACCTGGCCTTTGACAGGACAAGTTTGCCAAACCCTAGTCTAAAGATGCTAGAGGTGAGCTTTCTCTGACAGGTGGGACCTCCAAATTAGCACTAAGCAAGGTTGTTAGCTGATCCTTCAATCAAGAAGAAGAAATTTTTATTTCTTAATCACCATGCTTTTGTCAAAACTGGGCTATCCTCTCCCTTTCTTTCATGATTACTCCAGAAGCTGTAACTCTGGAATCGCAAAAAACAGGGATACATGGAGTGAAATCAAATGATGACAGCTTCCCCTTCCTTTTAGCTAAGAACACAATTATCAGATTCTTCCACCGAACTTGTGTTTAAAAAGCTACTTCACGTACCTGGCTCTGACTAAACTCAGACCACACCCATGCAGTCCCAGGAACTGTGATTATGTCAGGTAGGTGTATGGAGGAAAAAGAAATTTAACAGGCTAAGCAAAGAACAATTCTCACAGTGCATCTGACCAAAGCCAGGGAAGCTGTATGTTTATGACCCTTTGTGAAGGTGAGCCCAATCCTAAATTCCTCCCTAGTTACATCTTACCTGCTATGATGGATCAGGCAACTACTTTGAGGTATGAGGGGTCCATCTCATTAGTGCTTCTCAGTAAATAATGCTCTGTTGTATTTTTATGTGATTCCAACTCAACTTCTACAAGTATAAAAGCAATATAACCAAAAACATGCCTTTGGCAAAGGATAAAATATAAGGAGATGCAATTCCGCCAGATGGCAAAATCCCAGACTAACAATCTGTCGATTTATTGATGGACATAACTAACCCCCTAACTTACTAAACTATAATGGAAATATAGAAGAATTCTGCCATTTTGTAGACTTAGCTGCATCATTGACCAAATTGCATCCCCCACAACATGACATCAGATAGAGAAATTCTGAAAAATCACCTTTACCCCACTGCACTGATCTCCTGAGCATGCTAATGGAATTCTTACTGATTTCTCTGTTTTCCATGTTTTTCTTCTCCAATTCCATGTACATTTCAACCATGTTATGATTCTAAAATATACATGAGAGGATTACAGTTACCCTCTTTAAAATTTTGCAATGGCTCCCTCCAATGAAGATAGTCCAAGCTCCAAAGTAAATAAAGCTTTTCATGGTTAAGACCCAAACCTGACCCACCAGCTTTATCTCTATTATTTCAAGCATGGCCTTGGCCCTGGGATGACACCACCCCGTTCTTTGTTTGGTCCACAGACATGGTAACTAACATTTGTGGACAGGTCACTGAGCCAAAGAGCCATAGCTTTAACCATAAAACATGGAAGGAAGCCTAACATCGTAAAGGGGCTGTTTTAAAGCCGTTATAAGGTTTCATCTCTATTCGGTCCTCCAAAAGCCCCAGGGAACTAGACCAGAGAACCAACCTCATGTAGCCCTCAAGCTGCTGATCACACAGTCCTACAAATGACCATTTCTCTCTCCCTCATTCATTCAGTTCTCACTGATTTTCCTTGAGGACATAGTCTGATGGGTCTTGGTCTTAGTCTACCTCAATCTCTCTCAAGAAAGATAAGTAAGTAGATACAAACATACATACATACACACAGATAGCTCATCCAGTCAGGCAGCCGAGAGGTCCAGAAGATGTGCAGAATATTCAACAACATTCACTTATTCATTCAACAGATGTTGTAAAGCACTTACTATATGCCAAATGCTGTAACAATGAGCGTGTGTAAAAGATATGTATTCAACACCTCTGTATATATACTATGGATGAGCATAGTGAAATGGATTTGTGCCCTGAGGGAATTCACAGTCCTCTGACTTGAAGTCCTTGCCTAATTTTCAACATTTATGCTATTTTCCCAGCTTTCCTATGTACCCTGGAGCTTTGGGTTGTTGTTATTCAGTCACTGTGTTGTATTCTTTGTGAGCCCATGGACTCTTTGTGATCCCATGGACTGCAGAACATCAGGCTTCCCTGTCCTCCACTATCTCCCGGAGCTTGCTCAAGTTCATGTCCATTGAGTTGGTGATGCTATCTAATCATCTAATCCTCTGTCACCATCCTCTCCTTTTTCCTTCAAACTTTTCCAGCATCAAGGTCTTTTCCAATGATTTGGCTCTTCATATCACATGGCCAAAATATTGAGCTTCAGCTTTAGCATCAGTCATTCCAATGAATATTTATGGTTGATTTCCTTCAGGATTGACTTGTTTGATCTCCTTGCAGTCCAAGGGACCTTCAAGAGTCTTCTCCAGCACCACTATTCAAAAGCATCAATTCTTCAGTGCTCAGCCTTTTTTATGGTCCAGTTCTCACATCTGTACATGACTACTGGAAAAACCGTAGCTTTGACTATACAGATGTTTGTTAGCAAAGTGATGTCTTTGCTTTTTAATATGCTGTCTAGGTTTGTCATAGCTTTCCTTCCAAGGAGCAAGCGTCCCGAGGAGCTTTGGGACAAAACCCCCAAATATCAGTGTCTGGGGATCTCAGGCCATCTTGTGGATGCATGGTCTGGTCAAAGATAAGTAAGCTCACAAGACTATGCACTCCATGTTCCAACATGCCACAGGAGCAAGTGCAAAGTCACAGGGCAATTATGATCAGTTCTAAAGTAACACTGTCCAGGTTTCTGCCATAAATGCTATCCTGCCATTTATATTTCAGGAGAAATGCTGCAAGGAGCCTCACCTGCTGCTCTAAGTGGCTCTTTATTTTGGAGGTTGAGGAAATTGGGCCCATCACTGGAATTCATAAGGAGAAATTCGTAAGGAGAATTTCCCTACATGTGTGGTCATGTAACTAACCCTAAAGTCAAGTGCACTGGCCGACAATCTTAGAACCCCACCTGGAGTTCTTTATCAACTAACTTCAAATCCTGCTACTAACCCTATTTCCTAAATACCAGCTGGATATGTTGTCCCTACCCAAAATACTTCAAAAGTTCACCACTGCCTTCTGTCCAAATGCCTCACTCCAGCATTCAAAGCCTCTATAATCTGGCCCCAAATGTGTATCCTTGGTATAGACCTCCTGTGCATGCCAAACTGGTATCCCCACTATTACCTAACAAGCCATGTCCATTCCCATCACAAGCCTTTTACAATGCCCTCTCCTTTCTAACTGTTCATCCAAATTCCCTAATTCACTCAAAACCTACCCAAGTACCATTGCCAAACATCTTCCCTCTACACAATCCTACCAATAAAATGCTCTTCCCAGAAGCAGCAGTTTTGCCACTTCACAGACTACTGTCCTGCTGGTCAACTTCTCATGCAAGAATAATGGATCATTTTCATACTTAGCATCTACATTGATCTGCTGTTAGCATACTTGAGAAAAAGGAAAAGATCTATATTTCTCAGGGAAGGAAGACTGAAAAATCCAAGCTGCCCTTACTAGAAGAAATAGACAGTGGAGTCACAGTCCACAGAGAGCCTCCTTGGGCAAGACTGCTGGCTGCTTCTCTAGGACTCCTGACTCAGAGCACAGTCAGAAGACAAATTCCCAAGGGCCAAGTTCATCCTAATGGTTCATATGACAAAGAACTCGAGCTTTGGGATGCAATCCTTAATTCTAGACTCCTCCCAGTCAGTGAAGTCAGGCCTCTTGCTCTATTTACATAAGAAAGGAGATGCAGGTTAAAACAAATATATTGAATTAAGTGTGTATAAAAGTACACATCCCTCTGCAGAAAGTGACATGGTTCTGTACCAACCCCCAGCCTTATACTCCTTTACTGGAATCTCCACAGCACTTGAATCTTGGCACAGAAGACAGCTTCTTAGGATCCTTTCCTTTACTGAAAAAAAAGTTAACCTTTCCATATCAACTAAAAATTTCCCAAAGCCTAGAACCTGATTATTCCTAAACTTCATGAATTATTCATGCTGCTTCAACTGAGATAGATCATATTTAATGTTCTGAGGGGGCATCTTCCCTGGTATTGGATGGAAAACATTGTCATCTGTCTACCGAGCTGTTTGAAGAACAGGTTATCATGGGTTTTCTACAGAACTGTATATGCCGAGAAACAAAACAGGGTTCACTGGATTGGCATAAGGGAAATAAATACGAAACCAGAGAGTCTTTTCCATATCCATGTGGATCCTGTTTCTATTAAACCCAGGCAAGAATGACATGCAAACCCTAGTAAATTAGCTGCACCCAATTATTAAGAAGGCAGCCTTAGGTCATAAAAATGATTCTGTGAAATTGATCTTAAATGAAAAATGTGTAATTACACTTAAAGCAGTTACAGGCTGCTAGTCAATGAAAAATTTATATTTCCTGTGGAGTTGTACCACTTTCTGTGCATATAAAATTAGTTGGACTGGTAGAACTTACATTCCATTCGGAAGTGGTCCAAGAGACAGAAGCATTTTTCATTATACTTTTCAAAATGATCCCACAAACTGGCCAGATATGCACCCGGTGTGCGTGTTATGGTTTTACTGCCTTTGGCCAACATCCACTGTAAGACCAAGTAAGCGTTCAGAATTCTAAGCAAGTACTTCACAGTATTTTTAAAGCCATGAATGCATTTGTTTCTCTATTCATTTTGTTAGACTTTCTTTAAGATCTGAAAGGCTTATATTTAGTAAAAGCAAAAATGACTGGGGGAGTAAGTATGCATATAGGTGAAAAGTCATGGTATTCATCCCTTACCTCACCTGCCACATCCCATCTACCACCAACTTCTGTGGGTTCCATCTCCAAATTTACCTCAAAACCATACACTCAGAAGGAAAAAAAAACAAAACTATACACCGCTCTTCATCTCCACTGCTGACACCCTGGCCCAAACCACCGTGGCACCAATCTCTTGACAGGCCTTTTTCCTTCTGCTCATGATCCCTCCAATTCATTCTTCCCATAATAGGCTGAGAGATCCTTTTCAAAATTCAATCAGATCATATCACTGCTCTGCCTCAGACCATTCAAAGGCTTCCAATTGCCCTTTAAATAAAACCCAAACTCCTCTTGTGGCCCATGAGGCCTTGCTTGATCCAGCCTTTGGCCCCTTCCTCAACTTTGCTTCTTCTTCTTTTCACCCTGCCTCACAGTGGACCATCACAGTAATTTTCTTTCCATTTCTGAAGTTCTTCTACCTCCAGAACTTTTTGCTTACCATTCCTTTCCTCTGGAATGCTCTTCACTTGACTCACAATATCTAAGTTCCTCTGCTTATTTCCTGTAATAATCACTTTATTAATGTGTTTACTTGTTGTGGCCTGTTTTAACCTTCAGTGAATGCAAAACTATTGAGTGAATGAAATAACATATTTAAGAAATGGTAAAGTTATGAAGAAATACCTAAATAAAGAAGCAAGTAGCTTAAGGGAAATTCAGGTTTAAGCATATCATTGTCTGCCAAAAGAACTAGCCAGTTTTAGGGTTAAATTCTACTTTTTAGTTGCACTAAAAATTACATATGGCTAGGAATTAAAGACTTCACTGAAGTGAGGGGAGATAAATTAGGAGTTTGAGATTAACATAAAAAAAAGACTTCACTAAAGAAATTCATGATAAAAAAAAATAAATTCATGCTACTAATAAACACAAGTAATTTTGTGGCCTCTTTTATATTGAGTATTTCAAATTTTAAATGTATACATTAATTTCACCAGTGATATTTATCTTTTGTTCATCCTTTGGTAACCTTATATGACTTATCTGAAATAGTCTCATTGGCTTAGAGAATAAACTTAATGGTTGCTTGGAGGAGAAGACAGGGAATTTGGGAT
The DNA here is from genome assembly GCA_006410675.1 of Oreotragus oreotragus. Lineage (NCBI taxonomy): Eukaryota > Metazoa > Chordata > Mammalia > Artiodactyla > Bovidae > Oreotragus > Oreotragus oreotragus. Next base: position 114,855 of record SJYX01012909.1, read on the forward strand.
GGACGTGTATATGCTGCAATATTTAAAATGGATAAGCAACAAAGACCTACTACGTATAGCACTTGGAACTCTATTTAATGTTATGTCATATGTATGGCTGAGTCCCTTTGCTCTTCACTTGAAACTATCGTAACACTGTTAATTGCTATACCACAGTACAAAATAACAAGCTTAAAAAGTTTTAAAATATGAAATAGTCTCATTGGGGAAATAGTAAACATTATTCCCAATACAAGTGGGTGGAATCAAATAGTGTATCCACAACACCCACCAACTAATCATACTTAGGTTTGCAAAACTTAGAAATTAAGGAGATTCAAAGAAGTATAAATAGAGTTGTATTCATAATGGATCTTCCAATCCATTCTTGAGACAAAACAAAGATGGAAGAAAGATGGATGAAGGAATAAGTAGATAGATACTCAAAAGAGGGAGAACGCATCCTACAAGGAAGAGATCAGGGTAGCCATAAGTTGTGCTTTGCAAAATGGGTAAGTCTCAGATAAGAAAGGAGAGCAAGGCAACACTCCAAGGAGGGGCAAGAATGACCACATGTGTCAAACATGCATGGAGAGCAGTGAGCAGAGAAAGCAGTTAAAACTGGAAAGAAAAAGGTAGTCATGAAAGCTTACGAGTACTTGGGGCTGAAAATTCAGATTATCACGCAGCAGCTTACCATGTTTTGGCCTTGCAGTACTAAAGAGTAATGGAAGCTTTTAGCAAAAGAACAAATTAATGGGAGATAAATGCTCCCATTGTGAGAAATTCAGCATTTGAGAACCTGCATTCATGTAGTGTAAATATGGGCTTCCTCAGTGGTCCAATGTTAAAGAATCTGCCTGCCAATGCAGGGAGCTCGGGTTCAACCTCAGATCTGGGAAAATCCTGACGCACATGTTGTGGCTCAACTAAGCCCTTATGCCATAACTATTGAGCCAGCACTCTGAAGTCCGCAAGCCACAACTACTGAGCCCATGAGCCGCAACTAGTGACACCTGCGGGCCTAGAGCTTGTACTCCGCAACAAGAGAAGCCCCCACATGGAGAAGCCCACACTCTACAACTGGAGAGTAGCCCTGCTCACCACAAGAGAAAGCCTGTGAGCAGCAACGAAGACCCAGTGCGGTCAAAATAAATAAATAAATCTTTTTGATAACAAATATAGCTTATTAAATCAATACTCAGAATAAATACATACCTTTTTAAATCCTCAGAGCAACTACAGTACTCTAGTGTACACTCTTTACTAAATTTTTAGTTACAGGAAATAAGAATTTCAGAAACCACACATAACTTTGTTCAGAGGAAGGAAAAGAGCGACCCAGAGAAAACTATAAAATCATGTTGCATAGAAATAAGCACATAAGACCAAGTTCTACAATAAACATACATACATGTGTGCTTCATCACCTATCTAATAGTTCATGTTTTTGATAATTTACAATAATCAAGTCTTCAAAAAAACCCTGTGCAGCACAGTTTCTGGTTTTTCAAATAAGAATGAAGAATTAGATGACAAGTTCAAGGTTACAAAGACAATTTAAACAAATAGCAAGTAAAAGAACTCTCTGAATCATTGCAACTTGCTTTTTACCAACAGTTGCAAAATTCAGTGGTAGATGTTATATGTGCTATATATATAGCACATACAGTGGTAGATATTATATGTGTTATACTATGAAAACAAGATCCTGGTGGAAAACAAGAACTTAAAGGCTGGGAACTGGCCCTTGGAGAAATTTATATCTTTTCCATATCTTGTGACCATACTTAGTATCTTATAGCCAAATCCCACAGATTACATTTGACCCTTGAACAACATGGGTTTGAACTGCATAGGTCACTGATACACAGATTTTCTTCAATAAATATATACCATAGGACTACACAATCTTCAGTTGGTAGAATCCTCAGATGCAGAATCAAAGAAACAGAACTATGGATACAGTGCTGACTGTAAAGTTATTCTCATATTTTTGACTACACAATGTCAGTGACTTAAGCCTAATGTTCAAGGGTCAACTCTTGAATATATTTGTAACATGTTAGGTGGTGCAATGAAGAAGAATCCACTTGCCAATAAAGGAGATCCAAAGGACATGGGTGTGAGCCATGGGTTGGAAAGATCCCCTGGAGTAGGAAATGGCAACCCATTCCAGTATTCTTGCCTGGAAAATTCCATGAACAGAGGAGCCTATCTGATTACAGTCCATGGGGTCAAAGAGACAGACAAAACTAAATGACCACTGAGCACAGCACACACCTTTGTTGTTCAGCTCAGTCATGTCCAACTCTTTGCAACCCCAGGGCCTGTAGCATGCCAGGGTTCCATGTCCTTCACCATCTGCTGGAGCTTGCTCAAACTCATGTCCATTGAGTCCGTGATGCCATCCAACCATCTCATCCTTCATTGTCTCCTTCTCCTGCCTTCAGTCTTTCCCAGCATCAGGGTCTTTTTCATCTAAACCATCCACAAGAAAAAGAAATGCAGAAAAGTAAAATGGTTGTCTGAGGAGGCCTTACAAATGGCTGAGAAAAAAAAAAGAGAAGTGAAACGCATTGGAGAAAAGGAAGATATACCCATCTGAATTCAGAGTTCTAAAAAATAGCAGTGAGAGGCAAGAACGCCTTCCTAAGTGAACAATGCAAAGAAATAGAGGAAAACAATAGAATGGGAAAGATTAAAGATCTCTTCAAGAAAATTAGAGATGGAAGGGAACATTTCATGCAAAGATAGGCTTAATAAAGGACAGAAATAGTATAGACCTAACAGAAGCAGAAGATATTAAGAAGAGGTGGCAAGAATACAGGGAAGAATTATACTAAAAAGATCTTAATGACCCAAACAACCACGACACTCACCTAGAGCCAGACATTCTTGATTGTGAAGTCAAGTGGGCCTTAGGAAGCATTACTTCAAACAAAGCTAGTGGATGTGATGGAATTTCAGCTGAACTATTTCAAATCCTAAAAGCTGTGAAAGTGCTGCATTTAGTATGTCAGCAGATTTGGAAAATTCAGCAGTGGCCACAGTACTAGAAAGGTCAGTTTGCATTCCAATCCCAAAGAAGGGCAATGCCAAAGAATGCTCAAACTACCAAAAATTGTACTCATTTCACATGCTAGCAAGGTAATGCTCAAAATCTTCCAGTCTAGGGTTTAATAGTACATGAACCAAGAACTTCCAGATGTACAAGCCAGATTTAGAAAATGCAGAGAAACCAAAGATCAAATTGCCAACATTCATTGGATCATAGAAAAAGCAAAGGAATTCCAGAAAAACATCTGCTTCTGCTTTGTTGACTACACTAAAGCTTTTGACTGTGTGGATCCCAACAAATAGTGGAAAATTCTTCAAGTGATGGGAATACCAGATTACCTTGGCTGCCTCCTGAGAAACCTGCATGCAGGTCAAGAAGCAAGAGTTAGAGCCAGACATGGAACAATGGACTAGTTCAAAATTGGGAAAGAGGTACATCAAGGCTATATATCATCACCCTGCTTATTTAATATATGCAGAGTACATCATGCAAAATGCCAACCTGGATGAAACACAAGCTGGAATCAAGACTGCCAGGAGAAATATCAATAATCTCGTATATATAGATGACAAAACTCTTATGGCAGAAAGCAAAAAGGAACTAAAGAGCCTCTTGATGAAGGTTAAAGAGATGAATGGAAAAGCTGGTTTAAAACTCAACATTCAGAAAAAAAAGATCATGGCAGCTGGCCCCATCACTTCATGGACAATAGATGGGGAAATAATGGAAACAGTGACAGCCTTTTTGGGGAGGCTCCAAAAATCACTACAGATAGTGACTGCAGCCATGAAACTAAAAGACGCTTACTCCTTGGAAGAAAAACTATGGCCAACCTACATAAGGGTTGGAAAGATCCCCTGGAGTAGGAAATGGCAACCCATTCCAGTATTCTTGCCTGGAAAATTCCATGAACAGAGGAGCCTATCTGATTACAGTCCATGGGGTCAAAGAGACAGACAAAACTAAATGACCACTGAGCACAGCACACACCTTTGTTGTTCAGCTCAGTCATGTCCAACTCTGCAACCCCAGGGCCTGTAGCATGCCAGGGTTCCATGTCCTTCACCATCTGCTGGAGCTTGCTCAAACTCATGTCCATTGAGTCCGTGATGCCATCCAACCATCTCATCCTTCATTGTCTCCTTCTCCTGCCTTCAGTCTTTCCCAGCATCAGGGTCTTTTTCATCTAAACCATCCACAAGAAAAAGAAATGCAGAAAAGTAAAATGGTTGTCTGAGGAGGCCTTACAAATGGCTGAGAAAAAAAAAAGAGAAGTGAAACGCATTGGAGAAAAGGAAGATATACCCATCTGAATTCAGAGTTCTAAAAAATAGCAGTGAGAGGCAAGAACGCCTTCCTAAGTGAACAATGCAAAGAAATAGAGGAAAACAATAGAATGGGAAAGATTAAAGATCTCTTCAAGAAAATTAGAGATGGAAGGGAACATTTCATGCAAAGATAGGCTTAATAAAGGACAGAAATAGTATAGACCTAACAGAAGCAGAAGATATTAAGAAGAGGTGGCAAGAATACAGGGAAGAATTATACTAAAAAGATCTTAATGACCCAAACAACCACGACACTCACCTAGAGCCAGACATTCTTGACTGTGAAGTCAAGTGGGCCTTAGGAAGCATTACTTCAAACAAAGCTAGTGGATGTGATGGAATTTCAGCTGAACTATTTCAAATCCTAAAAGCTGTGAAAGTGCTGCATTTAGTATGTCAGCAGATTTGGAAAATTCAGCAGTGGCCACAGTACTAGAAAGGTCAGTTTGCATTCCAATCCCAAAGAAGGGCAATGCCAAAGAATGCTCAAACTACCAAAAATTGTACTCATTTCACATGCTAGCAAGGTAATGCTCAAAATCTTCCAGTCTAGGGTTTAATAGTACATGAACCAAGAACTTCCAGATGTACAAGCCAGATTTAGAAAATGCAGAGAAACCAAAGATCAAATTGCCAACATTCATTGGATCATAGAAAAAGCAAAGGAATTCCAGAAAAACATCTGCTTCTGCTTTGTTGACTACACTAAAGCTTTTGACTGTGTGGATCCCAACAAACAGTGGAAAATTCTTCAAGTGATGGGAATACCAGATTACCTTGGCTGCCTCCTGAGAAACCTGCATGCAGGTCAAGAAGCAAGAGTTAGAGCCAGACATGGAACAATGGACTAGTTCAAAATTGGGAAAGAGGTACATCAAGGCTATATATCATCACCCTGCTTATTTAATATATGCAGAGTACATCATGCAAAATGCCAACCTGGATGAAACACAAGCTGGAATCAAGACTGCCAGGAGAAATATCAATAATCTCGTATATATAGATGACAAAACTCTTATGGCAGAAAGCAAAAAGGAACTAAAGAGCCTCTTGATGAAGGTTAAAGAGATGAATGGAAAAGCTGGTTTAAAACTCAACATTCAGAAAAAAAAGATCATGGCAGCTGGCCCCATCACTTCATGGACAATAGATGGGGAAATAATGGAAACAGTGACAGCCTTTTTGGGGAGGCTCCAAAAATCACTACAGATAGTGACTGCAGCCATGAAACTAAAAGACGCTTACTCCTTGGAAGAAAAACTATGGCCAACCTACATAGCATATTAAAAAGCAGAGACATTACTTTGCCAACAAAGTTCTGTATAGTCAAAGCTATGGTTTTTCCAGTAGTCTTCTACCGATGTGAGAGCTAGATCATAAAGAAGGCTGAGTGTGAAGAATTGATGCTTTCTAATTGTGGTGTTGGAGAAGACTCTTGAGAGTCCTTTGGACTGCAAGGAGATCAAACCAGTCAATCCTAAAGGAAATCAACTCTGAATATTCATTCGAAGGACTGATGCTGAAGCTGAAGCTCCAACTCTAATGTTACCTACTTTGGAATGTAACCATTAACTTCAAATATACTATACAGTTATCATGGGAAACTATTCAGTCTGGTGTCCATAATGCCATAGAAAATTCCTGCATTCCTTGGTTAGTAGAAAGACCTCAAGTCTCTATGTCTTACTCATTTTCCTTCAGGCCTGATTTGAATGAAATAAAATAGTGGCTCTAATGTATTATTTTTTAATCTATTTTTATTTGAAATGTAACAGACTTAAAATATTATATTACTTTTAGGTATAAAACTGATCAATATTTTTATACATTACAAAATAACCTTGAAAAGTATAGTTATCATGTCAGCATACGGAGTTATTGTAATATTGGCTTTGTGCCCTACACTGTACATGTATATCCCCATGATTTATTTAATAACTGCAAGTTTGTACCTCTAAATCTTCCTCACCTATTTCACTCATCCCCCCATTCTCTTCCCTCTGGAAACCATGTGTTTGTTCCCTGTGAGTTCATTTCTGTTTTATTATGTTTCCTCATTTGTTTTTTAGTCCATAAGTGAAATCACATGGTATTTGTCTTCTCTGACTTAATTCTCTTAAAATTACACTCCTTAGAATATACTCTTGGTCCGCTGGTATTTTGATTGGAATTGCATGAATCTGTAGATAACCTTGGGCAATATGTTCATTTTAACAATGTTAGTTCCTCAAATTCAAGAGTACAAAATGTCTTTCCATTTATTTGCATTGTCTTCAATTTCTTTCATCAATGTCTTATAGTTTTCTGAGCACAGGTCTTTTATTTCTCAGTTTGATTTACTCCCAGGTATTTTATTCTTTTTCATGTGGTTATAAGTGTGATTATTCCCTTTAATTTCTCTGATAGTTTATTGTTAGTACAGAAACACAAGAGATTTTTATTAATTTTGTGTCCTGCTAATTTATTGAATTCATTTACTACTTCAACAACTTTTTGCTGGTGTCCTTATTTTATACATATAGTATTAGGACATCTGCCAACACCTGCAAAACAGTGATAGTTTTACTTCTTTCCAATTTGGATTCCTTTCATTTATTCTTGTCTGATTGCGTGGCTATGACTATGGCTAGGACTACAGGCCAATATTATGATGGATAAAAACAGCAAGAGTGGGAATTCTTGTCTTGTTCCTGGTATTAGAGGAAATACTTCGTTTTTCACCGTCCAGTATGATGTTTGTTTTAGGTTTGTACTTTGTATGGCCTTTATTTTATTGAGGTATATTCCTTCTATAACCACTTTGTTGAAAGTTCTTATACTAAATCATTGTTGAATTTTGTCAAAATACCTTTCTGCATAATTTTTTTCATAATGATCATATGATTATTATTCTTTAACCTGTTAATGTGTGGAGTATCACACATTGATCTGCAGATATTAAACCATTCTTGCATCCCTGGGATAAATCCCACGGGACCATGGTTGCATGAGTGTGAGTTCAATCACTGAGTCATATCCAACTCTCTGCAACCCCATGGACTGTAGCCTGCCAGTCTCTCTGTTCATGGGATCCTTCAGGTAAGAATATTGGAGTGGGCTGCCATTTCCTCCTAAGAGATCTTTCTGACCCAGGAATCAAACCAGTGTCTCCTGAATTGGCAGGCGAATTCTTTACCACTGAGCCATCTGGGAAGCCCTCAATCATGGTCCTTTTAATATACTGTTGAATTTGGTTTGCTAATATTTTATTGAGAATTTTTGCATTAATGTTCATATGCAATATTGGCCTGTATTTTTCTTTTTTGTGGTATCTTTAGTTTTGCTGTCAATGATGCTGATCTCATATCACTAGTTAAGAAGCACTTTCTTTTAAACAGTTTGGCAGTTTATTTTTTATTTTTGGCTGTGCTGGTTTTGTTGTGGCCCATGAGCTTTTTGTTGCTGTGCAGGCTTTCTCTAGTTGTGGTGTATGGGCTTCTCACTGTGGTGGCTTCTCTTGTGGAACATGGGCTCTAGGGCATGCAGGCTTCAGTAGTTTTGGCTCAGGGGTTCTAGATTGCAAGCTGAGCAACTGTGGGGCATAGGCTTAGTAACCCCATGGCATCTGGGATCTTAGTTCCTGGACCACAGATCAAACCCATGTCCCTGCATTGCCAGGTGATTCTTAACCACTGGACAACCAAGGCAGTCCCTCAGTAGCCCTTCTTACTTTTCAATTTTTTGGAAAAGATATGCGTAAACTCTTCTTTACATGCATGGTAGAATTCACTTGTGATGGCATCTGGTCCTGGGCTTTTGTTTATTGGGAGTTTATTTGATTTACCACTGATTCAAATTCATATAAATTAATGAATTTGTTACCTGATTCAGTCTTTGGAGATTGTATATGTATAGGAATTTATCCATTTCTTTTAGGTTGTCCATTTTATTGGTATATAAATGTTTATCATAAACTCTGATTATTCTTAGTATTACTGTGGTGTCTGTTTCAAATTCTCTTTAATTTCTGATTTTATTGATTTGTGCTCTCTCTTCATGAGTGTGGCTAAATGCTCACTGATTTTGTTTTTCTTTTCAAAGAGTCAGCTCTTTCACAGATCTTTTCTACTCTCTTTTCAGCCTCTATTTCATCTACTTCAACTCTGAATTTATAATTTCTTTCCTTCTAATTTTGGCTTTGTCCTTTTTCTAGTTCCTTTAGGTGTAAGGTTTGAGATTTTTCTTGTTTCTTGAGATATGCTGATATCACTATAAACACTTTTAGAGAAGTGCTTTATGTGCTTTGTCACATACATTCTGGATCATTGTGTTTTTGTCTCCATGAAATTTTATTAAATTCCTCTTTGATTCTCCAGTGATTCATTGATTGTTTAATAACATATTGTTTAGCCTCCACGTGTTTGTGTTTTTTACAGGTTTCTTTTTTTTTTTATAATTTTTTTTTTTAACTTTACAGTACTCTATTGGTTTTGGCATACATTGACATGAATCTGCCATGGGTGTACACGAACTCCCAAACATGAACCCCCCTCCCACTCCAGCCCCCCATTANTAGGCACACCCCTATTTTGGAAAATTGTGGTGAGGCTGGAACACAGGTACAGCTCTTATGTCAAGGACTGGCAGAAGTGAATGGCTAGAACACTCCGGGCTTATTTCACTCCAAGACAGCTCAGGGTCACCTCTGTCTGACAGAATATCTGAGTTCTGTAAGTTTTTAAGGAGGTAAATGAGAATGCCTGTTGAGTATATGATCTAGCAATTTTTTTTTGTATTTATTTATTTTTTTACATGAACTCCCAAACATGAACCCCCCTCCCACTCCCACCCCCCATTATCCCTCCAGATCATCCCCATACACCAGCCCCAAGCATCCTGCATCCTGCATCGAACATAACAGGTTTCTTTTACATTTTTTTCCCTTTTTCTTTTCTTTTTTTTTTTGGAGTTGATTTCTAATCTCATATCGCAGTGGTCAAAAAATGTTTGATATGATTCCAATACTCTTAAATTTAGTGAGACTTCCTTTGTGGCCTAGCATAGGATCTATCCTGGAGAACATTCCCTGTGCACTTGAAAAGAAGGTATATTGTTTTTAGATTGAATATCCTCTATACATCTATTAAGCACATCAAATATAATGTGTCATTTAAGATCAACGTTTTCTGATTTTCTGTCTGGATAAGCTATTGATGTAAGTGGGGTGATACAGCTCCTTACTATAATTGTGTTGCTGTCAATCTCTTGTGTGTTTGTTAATGTCTTCTTTATGTATTTAGATACTCCTATGCTGGGTTCATATCTACAATTGTTATATCTTATTGATTCAATCTGTTTATCATTATGTAATGTTCTAGAGCCAGACATCCTGGAATGTGAAATCAAGTGGGTCTTAGGGAGCATTACTATGAAGAAAGCTAGTGGAGGTGATGGAATTCCAGTTGAGCTATTTCAAATCCTGAAAGATGATGCTGTGAAAGTGCTGCACTCAATATGCCAGCAAATTTGGAAAACTCAGCAGTGGCCACAGGACTGGAAAAGGTCTGTTTTCATTCCAATCCCAAAGAAAGGCAATGCCAAAGAATGCTCAAACTACCACACAATTGCACTCATCTCACATGCTAGTAAAGTAATGCTCAAAATTCTCCAAGCCAGGCTTCAGCAATACGTGAACCATGAATTTCCAGATGTTCAAGCTAGTTTTAGAACAGGCAGAGGAACCAGAGATCAAATTGCCACATCTGCTGGATCATTGAAAAAGCAAGAGAGTTCCCAAAAAACATCTATTTCTGCTTTATTGACTATGCCAAAGCCTTTGATTCTGTGGATCACAATAAACTGTGGAAAATTCTGAAAGAGATAGGAGTACCAGACCACATGACCTATCTCTTGAGAAACCTGTATGCAGGTTAGGAAGCGACAGTTAGAACTGGACATGGAACAACAGACTGGTTCCAAATAGGAAAAGGAGTATGTCAAGGCTGTGTATTGTCACCCTGCTTATTTAACTTATATACAGAGTACATCATGAGAAACACTGGGCTGGATGAAGCATAAGCTGGAATCAAGATGGCCAGGAGAAATATCAATAACCTCAGATATGCAGATGACACCACCCTTATAGCAGAAAATGAAGAACTAAAGAGCCTCTTGATCAGAGTGAAAGACGAGAGTGAAAAAGTTGGCTTAAAGCTCAACATGCAGAAAACTAAGATCAAGGCATCCGGTCCCATCACTTCATGGCAAATAGATGGGGAAACAGTAGAAACAATGGCTGGCTTTATTTTTGGGACTCCAAAATCACTGCAGACGGTGATTGCAGCCACGAAATTAAAAGAGGCTTATTCCTTGGAAGGAAAGTTATGACCAACCTAGATAGCATATTCAAAAGCAGAGACATTACTTTGCCAACAAAGGTCCGTCTAGTCAAGGCTATGGTTTNTCCAAAATCACTGCAGACGGTGATTGCAGCCACGAAATTAAAAGAGGCTTATTCCTTGGAAGGAAAGTTATGACCAACCTAGATAGCATATTCAAAAGCAGAGACATTACTTTGCCAACAAAGGTCCGTCTAGTCAAGGCTATGGTTTTTCCAGTGGTCATGTATGGATGTGAGAGTTGAACTGTAAAGAGATCTGAGTGCTGAAGAATTGATGCTTTTGAACTGTGGTGTTGGAGAAGACTCTTGGACTGCAAGGAGAGCCAACTAGTCCATCCTAAAGGAGATCAGTCCTGGGTGTCCATTGGAAGGATTGATGTTGAAGCTGAAACTCCAATACTTTGGCCACCTCATGAGAAGAGGTGACTCATTGAAAAGACCCTGATGCTGGGAAAGATTGAGGGCAGTAGGAGAAGGGGACGACAGAGGATGAGATGGTTGGATGGCATCACCAACTCAACGGACATAGGTTTGGGTAGATTCCAGGAGTTGGTGATGGACAAGGAGGCCTGGCATGCTGCAGTTCATGAGGTCACAAAGAGTCAGACACAACTGAGCAACTGAACTGGAATTGGAACTGGAATGTCCTTCTTTGCCTCTTATAGTCTTTGTTTCAATGTCTGTTTAGTCAGAAATAAATATAGCTACTCTGGGTTTGTTTTCATATCCATTTGCATGGAAGATCTTTTTTCATTTCCTCACTTTCAGTCTGTCTTTAGATCTAAAGGGAGTATCTTCATATATATGTGCTGCTGCTGCTGCTAAGTCACTTCAGTCATGTCCAACTCTGTGCTACCCCATAGACGGCAGCCCACCAGGCTCTCCCGTCCCTGGGATTCTCCAGGCAAGAACACTGGAGTGGGTTGCCATTTCCTTCTCCAATGCATGGAAGTGAAAAGTGAAAGTGAAGTCGCTCAGTCATGTCTGACTCTTCGCGATCCCATGGACTGCAGCCTTCCAGGCTCCTCCGCCCATGGGATTCCCTAGGCGAGTACTGGAGTGGGGTGCCATTGCCTTCTCAGGTAGCCCATATATGGGTCTTGTTTTGGAATTAATTCAATTACTCTGTCTTGACAGGAGCATCTAGTCTTTGTACTTACTATCATTTTGCTGTTTTCAGGTTATTTCTGTAGCTCTTTTCTATTTCTTCTTCTTTTGCTTTCTTCCCTTGATTCTGAGGACTATCTTATTTTTGTGTTTGGATTCATTTATTTTTGTCTATTTTATCTGTTACAAGATTTTGAGATTGCTTTACCATGAGTATACACACACACACAGCCCTTGGGGGGACAAAGAGTTGGACATGCCTTGGCAACTGAACAAACACACACACACACACACACACACACATAATTATTTCAAGTTGATGATCTCGTAAGTTTGAACACATTTTAATAGCCTTGCGTTTTTACTCCCCCACTATGCTTAGTGTTTTTGAGAACATTTTATATACTTGTTTTGTGTGCCCCCGTAACTACATTTTATGAATATAGAGTTGACCCCGGAACAAATCATGTTTAAACTCCACAGGTACATTTCTATGTGGATCTTTTTGATTAGTAAATACTACACAATCAGGGGTTGGTTAGATCCAAAGATGTGGAACCTCAAATATGAAGGAACTGTGGACATGGAAGCTTATATATGAGGGATAACTATAAGTTACATGTGTGTTTTTAACTGCTCAAAGCATGTGCGGCCCTAATCCCCATGCTATTTAAGGGTCAATCCAAGTTGACTTTACTACTTTTTCTTTTAATCTATTAGCTTTATAAGTGGTTGATTTGCTACCTTTACTTTTACCATTACTAACAATATTGTTCCTTTCAGAATTTTCCTATTTCTAGTTGTGGTCTTCTATCTTCCAGTTAGAGTGGTGCTGAAATATTTTAGCCTTTGTTCATCTGTAAAATTCTTTTATATCTCCTTCAATCTGATTAATAGCTTTGCCAGGTACAACATTCTCAGTCATGGGCTTTCTTCTTTCCATCACTTTGAATGTATCAAGTCACTCCCTTCTGGCTTGCAAAGTTTATCCTGAAAAGTCAGCTGCTAGTCTTATGCATGTTCCCTTGAACATATTTTAGTTGTTTTTCCATTGTTGCTTTTAAAATTCTCTCTGTATCTTTAATTTTTTTCATCTTAATTATAATGCATTTTGGTGTAGTCCTTTTGGAGTTGATTCTGTTTAGAACACTCTGCTTTTTGAACTTGGCTATCAGTTTCCTTGGCCAGGTTAAGTAAATTTTCAGCTAGTATTTCCTCAGATAAGTTCCCTGCCCCTTTCACTCTCTTCTCCTTCTGTGTTCTATAAGACAAATGTTAGTATATTTAATATTGTCCCAGAGGTCTCTTAAACTATCCTCATATTTTTACATTCTTTTTTAATTTCTATTCAGCATTAGTAATTTCCACTACTAATTGGTTNCTGGCATGCTGCAGTTCATGAGGTCACAGAGTCAGACACAACTGAGCAACTGAACTGGAATTGGAACTGGAATGTCCTTCTTTGCCTCTTATAGTCTTTGTTTCAATGTCTGTTTAGTCAGAAATAAATATAGCTACTCTGGGTTTGTTTTCATATCCATTTGCATGGAAGATCTTTTTTCATTTCCTCACTTTCAGTCTGTCTTTAGATCTAAAGGGAGTATCTTCATATATATGTGCTGCTGCTGCTGCTAAGTCACTTCAGTCATGTCCAACTCTGTGCTACCCCATAGACGGCAGCCCACCAGGCTCTCCCGTCCCTGGGATTCTCCAGGCAAGAACACTGGAGTGGGTTGCCATTTCCTTCTCCAATGCATGGAAGTGAAAAGTGAAAGTGAAGTCGCTCAGTCATGTCTGACTCTTCGCGATCCCATGGACTGCAGCCTTCCAGGCTCCTCCGCCCATGGGATTCCCTAGGCGAGTACTGGAGTGGGGTGCCATTGCCTTCTCAGGTAGCCCATATATGGGTCTTGTTTTGGAATTAATTCAATTACTCTGTCTTGACAGGAGCATCTAGTCTTTGTACTTACTATCATTTTGCTGTTTTCAGGTTATTTCTGTAGCTCTTTTCTATTTCTTCTTCTTTTGCTTTCTTCCCTTGATTCTGAGGACTATCTTATTTTTGTGTTTGGATTCATTTATTTTTGTCTATTTTATCTGTTACAAGATTTTGAGATTGCTTTACCATGAGTATACACACACACACAGCCCTTGGGGGGACAAAGAGTTGGACATGCCTTGGCAACTGAACAAACACACACACACACACACATAATTATTTCAAGTTGATGATCTCGTAAGTTTGAACACATTTTAATAGCCTTGCGTTTTTACTCCCCCACTATGCTTAGTGTTTTTGAGAACATTTTATATACTTGTTTTGTGTGCCCCCGTAACTACATTTTATGAATATAGAGTTGACCCCGGAACAAATCATGTTTAAACTCCACAGGTACATTTCTATGTGGATCTTTTTGATTAGTAAATACTACACAATCAGGGGTTGGTTAGATCCAAAGATGTGGAACCTCAAATATGAAGGAACTGTGGACATGGAAGCTTATATATGAGGGATAACTATAAGTTACATGTGTGTTTTTAACTGCTCAAAGCATGTGCGGCCCTAATCCCCATGCTATTTAAGGGTCAATCCAAGTTGACTTTACTACTTTTTCTTTTAATCTATTAGCTTTATAAGTGGTTGATTTGCTACCTTTACTTTTACCATTACTAACAATATTGTTCCTTTCAGAATTTTCCTATTTCTAGTTGTGGTCTTCTATCTTCCAGTTAGAGTGGTGCTGAAATATTTTAGCCTTTGTTCATCTGTAAAATTCTTTTATATCTCCTTCAATCTGATTAATAGCTTTGCCAGGTACAACATTCTCAGTCATGGGCTTTCTTCTTTCCATCACTTTGAATGTATCAAGTCACTCCCTTCTGGCTTGCAAAGTTTATCCTGAAAAGTCAGCTGCTAGTCTTATGCATGTTCCCTTGAACATATTTTAGTTGTTTTTCCATTGTTGCTTTTAAAATTCTCTCTGTATCTTTAATTTTTTTCATCTTAATTATAATGCATTTTGGTGTAGTCCTTTTGGAGTTGATTCTGTTTAGAACACTCTGCTTTTTGAACTTGGCTATCAGTTTCCTTGCCCAGGTTAAGTAAATTTTCAGCTAGTATTTCCTCAGATAAGTTCCCTGCCCCTTTCACTCTCTTCTCCTTCTGTGTTCTATAAGACAAATGTTAGTATATTTAATATTGTCCCAGAGGTCTCTTAAACTATCCTCATATTTTTACATTCTTTTTTAATTTCTATTCAGCATTAGTAATTTCCACTACTAATTGGTTCTGTCCTCCAGTTTGTTAATCTGTTGCTTTGTATCATCTAAGCTGTGGTGTTGGAGAAGACTCTTGAGAGTCCCTTGGACTGCAAGGAGATCCAACCAGTCCATTCTGAAGGAGATCAGCCCTGGGATTTCTTTGGAAGGAATGATGCTAAAGCTGAAACTCCAGTACTTTGGCCACCTCATGAGAAGAGTTGACTCATTGGAAAAGACTTTGATGCTGGGAGGGATTGGGGGCAGGAGGAGAAGGGGACGACCGAAGATGAGATGGTTGGATGGCATCACGGACTCGATGGACGTGAGTCTGAGTGAACTCTGGGAGTTCTTGATGGACAGGGAGGCCTGGCGTGCTGCGATTCATGGGGTCGCAGAGTCAGACACGACTGAGAGACTGAACTGAAGCTAGTGTTGACTCCTTCTAGTGTGTTTTATCTGTTATTGTGTATATAGTTTTATTTGGTTCTTCATTATATTTTCCAACAGTTTCCAACTGTTTTCCAAACTTCTCATTGTGCTTATTCTTCTCCCAATTTCATTGAGCATCTTTATGATTATTACCTTGATGTCTTTATTGGGTAGATTCTTTATCTCCACTTTGCTTGGTTCTTTTCCTGGGGTTTAGTGTTTTTCCTTCATTTGAAACATATTCCTCTATGTACTCATTTTGTCTAATTCTGTTTTATTTCTATGCATTAGGTAGGTCAGCTACATTTCCTGATCTTGGAGAAGTAGCCTTATGTAAGATATTCTGTGAGATCCAGATGCACACTCCCTTCTGGTGTGCACCCCAATGGCCTGCATGGGCTCTTTCATTGTAGGGCTGACAACTGTGGGCACACTGCAGCCTGGTTGACTTCCAGGCCCCGGCTCATGCAGTAGCTTTTAACCAGGTCCTGGGACAGCTGATTACCTGTCCCAAGGGGACCCAGGGTTTGTGCCAGATCACTGGTGGGTGGAACCTTGTACTGGCACAATTGACTGTGGTCCAGGGGGTCATGGGGCTGGTGCTGACCAGCTGCTATGTGGGGCTAGATCCTGGAGCAGCTGGTTGTACAGAGTTATGAGGGTCTGGGGCAGGTGCCAGCCTACTGGTAGGAGGAACAGCTCTAGGTCACAGAGGGCCCAAGGTTGGTGTCAGTTCACTGGCAGATAGTTAAGCCTTTAGCTTTAATAGGTTAGAGGGAGGACTCTAAAATGGTGCTTGCCAGCACCAGTGTCTTCATGATAAAACAAGCTCCAAAAATGGCTGCCACCAATGTCTATATATTTCCAGGGAAAATCTCAGCCACTTTCTGCCTCTCCAGGAGGCCCTCTGAGTCTGACCCAGGTTCCTTTCAAATTACTGCCTCTTCACTGGAAGTCAGAGCATGTGGAATACTGTGTGCACCTTTGAAGTGCAGAGGCTCCATTTCTGGCTCTCCTATACTGGTTTTCAAAACCAGACATTCTGGTGGCTTGTCTTTCTGGTACAGGAATCCTGGGTTGGGGAGCTTGATGTGGGTCTCAGATGCCTCACTCCTCGGAGAGAACCTCTGCAATTGTGATTATTCTGCCTACGGGTCAGCCACTTGCAAGTGTGGGTCTTCACTATACTGCATTTCCACCCCTCCTACTTGTCTTGTTTCTTTTTTTATATCTTTAGTTGTAGAAATCTTTTCTGCTAGTCTTCAGATTGTTCTCATGATAGTTTCTCTGCAAATAGTTGTAATTTTGGTGTGCCTATGGGTTGCCTTGGTGGCTCAGACAGTAAAGAATCTACCTGCAATGGGGGAGATATGCATTCAATCCCTGGGTTGGGAAGATCCCCTGAAGAAGGGAAGGGCTACCCACTCCAGTATCCTTGCTTGGAGAATTTCATGGACAGAGGAGCCTGGCAAGCTACAGTCCATGGGGTCACAAAGACTCAGATATGACTGAGCAACTTCCACTTTCACAGAAGGAGGTAAGCCCAGGGTTATCCTATTCTGCTGTCTAGGGTATACCAATATTTCCATTATTTTAAAAAACAACATTAGAAAGATTTTATTTTTGACAATATACTTACCCATGGCTTAACATTTATGTATTTCTCATAGTCTGGAGGCTAAGTCCAAAATCAAGATGCCAGCAGACTCAGTTCTTGGTAAGAGTTCTTTAGTTCAGTACATCCACATGATAGAGAAAGAGGGGGCTTCTAATATCTTCCTTTTCTTATAAAGGGCACTAATACCATCAAAGGAGCACCAACTTCATGACATATCTAAACCTAATTACTCCCAAGGACTCAACCTCCATTAGGAATTAAGACTTCAACATGTGACTTTAGAGGGGATACAAATAAATATTCAATCCATATCAGCAAGCCAGTCTCAGATAAAATCACTTGCACTTTTCTAGCTCCTTTTGAGACTGTCAAGCAGAGTACTTTGAATCAGTTTACAAATTCCAGGGCAGGACTCTACACACTTCTGCCTGTTGCATCTTAGTGTCAGATTAGTCAAGAAGAATACAATGCAGTCAAGCCCTGGATGAAAGAATTCTTTACACATAGAGAAAAGACAATGCAAGATTAGCTTCAGTGGTGGGTGTCAATCCCCCACAGCCTGTGGGTCTCTACCAGAAACATATTCAGGGCAATTTTCCTATGCTGCACCCCTCAGGTACCACGGTAGAAAGATCCTGGTCACTCTTCTGGAGGACAAGTGCTATATGAAACATACTTCTAAAGGAGCATTCATTGAGCCTGAAAAGGGAAAGATGTTCCCATACAAGTTGATAAACCCAGCACAAGCTGTGTCGGCTCTTTGTCTCTTAGTGAGGAAGTGTTCTAAGCCCAAGGTTCATTCTTATGCCACCAAGTGGGGGCCAAAAGACTGCAAATATGAGACTGCCTTTTCTAACACAGATCTTCACCAGCCCAGATGTACACATGTATAACATACACCACACTTTTACATAGAAATTTCCTTGAGGAAAAACATTCAAGTATTTTCAACATTTGTTGTTGTTTAGTCACTAAGTCATGTCTGACTCTTTGCAACCCCATGGACTGCAGCACACCAAGCTTCCCTGTCCTTCACTACCTCCTGCAGTTTGTTCAAACTCATATGGATTGAGTTGGTGATGCTATCTAGCCATTTCATCCTCTGCTGCCCTCTACTCCTCTTGCCTTCAATCTTTCCCAGCATCAGGGTCTCTGCATCAGGTGGCCAAAGTACTGGCACTTCAGCTTCAGTATCAGTCCTTCTAATGAATATTCAGGTATTTGATTTCCTTTAGGACTGACTGGTACATATATTTAAAAATACTCTGAAGTAGTATTACAAGGGGAAAATCACTTTGTCTATGAAAATAATTTTATTTCATACTAGAGTACCAAATTTGAGAAGGGAAATGGGTATAAAATAGCAAAATAAATGTATCAGAATCAGCAAACGCTAGTACATGGTCAGAGTTGTATTAGAAAAACATTTGTCTTTCTGTGTCGGCAGGAAAGAGCAACCCATGGGAAGTTTGATCTTCCTCTCCATGTCTCAATTTCTAAGACTTTAAAACATGCCACATTTCACACAAAACATTTAATGACCAAGGCTCCAGAACATTTTAAGTACTACACTACTTTCCAAGATGGCTGTGAACTTAAGAAACAAATGGAGTACTTTAGTCACTGAACATAATTCCATCTTAGCATCTAAACTGCTAAGTGAAGATGCTCGTAACATGAGGATCAAAATAAAATTACATCCTTGCCAAGAAATTAATTTGTAATTTTTCCCTTCTTTCTGGAATGTTTTTCTTCATTAGGCTATTCAATTCTCAATACAGTTCTTCCTCCCACTACCCTTGCACTTAAGCTCTTCACATTCTGCTTAGTTGGATCCTTATCTTATTTCTTTGGCACACTGAAAACTCTCCATAACAGTTATACTCCCCAGGCAATCTGAAGCACCTACTGTGTACCGTGGCAGCAGGGCCAGGTGCTTTATATATGCCTTGAATATACATATACATTGAATGACTTATATTCAATGTATAATTTAATATACTGTCCAATACCGTATTCACCATAAATCCACTTGTATCTGGGTAATGCATTTATATTCCAATGTGTCTACAAGCCTCATCTGATCTCCCCTGAGGTTACTAGGTAAGCCCACAATGTGCATTCTGAATAATTCAAAATTAAAGGATATTCAGGATTATGTAATTTGTTGTCTAATAAAACAAACAAGCCAAAAAAAACACAAATTGCTTAATTTTTCCATTAGATATACTGAAACATGAAACTTCAAAACTAAATATAAAACATAAGTATGACTTTTAATTAAGCATATTCTAATCAGTTTCACTAAAATAAATATACCTCATATAATATATACTAAGCCAATATAAAAATATTAACAAGACATATTCTCTCTCAACTATAGCCAATAATAATTACAGTACAACACAGCTAAAAAAATTAAACACACTGTGAGAGTAGATATACAGTAAATACTTGCTGAATCATCTTCATAGCTATCCCATAATGTCCTATGAATCATATTATTTAAATCATAAATTATCTTTCAAGTGCACCACTCATCTATCCTTCCTGACTATAACTTCTGGAGAGTAGGAAACATTACCTGCTAATTTTTTATATTCCCCTCAAGCAACTCTTCCCTCAGTATCTTCAACACTGCCTTGAATTCAGTGCCATCTTTCCAGGGAAGTGGGAGCCCAGTGGCTGTAGTCTGGGCCAGGTGGGAGATATCCAGAGCCTGGGCACAGAGAGGTCTATAACTTACCCATAGGTGAGCTGCAACATCTTGAGAAGAGCCAAATTGAAACCCAGGCAGACCATCCACCTGAATCACTATACAAAGAGGCTAGAAGTGAAGACCAAGCATCCAGTAAAGCCAACAGAATCTAGCAAGGTCTAAGATCCTAAGAGGCCAGTGAGAAGAGATGCATCTGGAACAATCTTCTGCTTGTGAAAAGGCCTTTCTTTATACAGCTTTCCAGTAGATTCAACTATAGAGCGAGTCAAGAAAGTCACTAACCTCACATGGGTACTTTTCTCTCAGTAAATGGAAGGAAAAGAAGGAGGCAGGGAAAAACTTGGGATCCATTTTTTCCTTCTATAGGCCTGGAGTGCTGCAGTGCATGGGATTGTAAAGAGTCGGACATGACTAGGCAAATGAACACCCACAAGAATATTTTATGACAAAGGATAATGAATGAACCATACACTTTTGCATACTTTGGGTAGTGAAAAACTAAACACTATCATAGTTCCTTTGCAAATTTTCTTGATAGGTAAAATTTCAAATAATGTTCCTCTATGAGCCTCTTGATGTAGAATCCAATGTGAGAAAATGACTGAAAGGGATAAAGTCCCTTCAGCAATTCCTTATAAAGGAATGTCTATTTGAGTGATGGGAACAGGAGTCAGGAACCAGCAATGCCCTAGGACTGTTTACCTTAGGGCTTTCTAATAAGAAGCCTCAGGTTTATATGCATAGAATGACTCTAAATGCCAAGAACTGCCACTGACAACACTGTACACTATGAAGTATTGGCATCTTCAACAGAGCTCATAGTTATTTCATATACAACAGCAGGGAGAGAGGAACCCCAGTAATTTGTATAGTCATGTTATCCTCCCTAATAAATTTAGGGATTTCTTCAGCTTCCAAATCATTTCCTCTAAACCAGAGGGAGGAAAAGTTATTGAGAAGGGAGATGTTCCTTCAATCTCTTTTGGACAGGGTGGAATGATTTTGGCTTATTGCTTAAATCATTAATCCCCCATCATTTTCCAATGAGACTGTCATTTCATTAAAAGTAATAATAATTGACAATCTATTACTGTCCCTCAGGCCCTACATTATTATTGCTGTATTTTGTCATGGAGTATAAAAATAAAATATATAACTGCCAAAGATCATCAATTCAAAACAAACCACTCAAGAATTTTATTATCCAGTGAAATATTCTATGGGTGCTCTGTTTCCCATTGTGGGCATTCTGCTATGTTCCATGTGTCCAGAAGAAGGAACTTAGCATATTGTTCCAAAGTTCATCTCCATCACTGTTATTTGAAATAATTTGCTGAGCCAAATGGAACTCTAAGTCCTCCAAGGCAGAGGTGAGAAAACATCTTTTCTCTGAGACCCTGCTGGACTCTGCTAGACAGGGCAGTCAATTGAGAACCTTACATTACCAAAGAATAAATATATTTTACTATTTAGGTAGTGAGGCCAGGTGGGAGAAAAAAGTAAATTCTACTTAGCATTTGATCTTGGGAAAGCCACTTACAGTCACTAAACCTATTTTCCCATCTTTAAAATAGTAAAAATAATATCTACCTCAAAGCGCTTACCCCAATATCTGGTTTATCATTTAAACCTTCATAAATGTTACTTGATATTATTTTCAGTATTACTTCCTATAGAAAAGCAGCAGTATATGAAACTTAAAAAGACTGAAATGGTTCTTATTTAATCTTCAATATTATACTAAAGAGTCTAGATTTCATAGCAAAAAAGGAATCAGAAAAAAAATAACAGAAGTGACATGAATACATCTGAGTTTTAAGAAGAAAACAGAATCAAGCCGTGAAATATACAGTAGATATAAATATAGATATGGATTTAAATTTTTGAAATTTACATTTTTTTCACTCACCAAAATGGCCCAAAGCTATTGGCATATTTCCTTCTTTGGTATAATTAACATATTATCTTAAAGACTATAAAATACATATATTGCCAACTTATTTATTTTCCTTCTGGTGATATAATGCCAATGGCTCAAACAGGGAAAGATTTTACCAGTCAGTGTTGTAATCAACAATCTCCTGTACCAGGCATAAGCAGAATACTACTGACTCTTAATAGCTAAGTGGCTCTCAGTCATTTGCATGTCATTTCAACTGAGAAAGTTATCTTAGGACATCCAGATCTACAATGAGGAAGGAAAAAAAAACATAGATCTGAAATAAATTTTCAAATGTTAATTTAAAATATAATCTAAACTATTTGTGAAAAGGGAAATTCTTTGACATTTTTTAACCTATCAAATTGGCAAAGATTCCTAAAAAGACAATACCCAGTGGTAAAGAAGACAGATATATTTTGGTAGGAGTATGAACTTTACACTATCTTTGTAGAGGATAACTTACCAATTATGTACAAAGTTAGGAACTTTCCTGGTGGTCCAGTGGCTGAAACTTCATGCTTCTCATACAGGAGGCCTGGGTTCGATCCCCACTTAGGGAACTAGATCTCACATACTGCAACTAAAAGATCCCAAGTGCTGCAGAAATGATCAAAGATCCTGTGTGCTGCAACTAAGACCCAGCACAGCAAAAAGAAAAATAATAAAAAATTTTTTAAAGTTGTACTTGCCTAACTTTTGGCCCAATAATTACACTTTCAGAAATGCATCCTCAGGGAGTTCTCAAGATGACAGAGTAGAAAGACCCTAAGCTTATATCCTCTCAAAAGCACACTAAAATTACAACTATTTACAGAAGTATTGATGACAAAGATTGGAACCTACCAGAAAAGACAACTGAAGATATGAAGAAGGAATCACAAGACAGGTAAGAGGGGTGGAGCTGCAGTACACTCAAGACTCATAGCCCCAGATGAGGGGCCCACAAAAGAAATAATAATTACCATTGCAGAGTTTTGGCCCAAAAAGCAAGGAATCTGAGTCCCACATCAAGTTCCACAGATTCCCCAGCCAGGGAATCTGTACTGGGAGACAAGCCCCCAGAAGGTTTGGTTTTGAAGTCCAGTGGAGTTTACTTTCAAGATATCCAGAGGACTGTGGAAAATAGACACTCCAGCCTTAAAGAGCACACATCAAAATCATATGAACTCTAGGATGCAGGATGGAAGCAGTAATTTAAAAGGAGTCAGGGTCAGACCTACTTGCTAATTT
The DNA here is from genome assembly GCA_006410675.1 of Oreotragus oreotragus. Taxonomy (NCBI): domain Eukaryota; kingdom Metazoa; phylum Chordata; class Mammalia; order Artiodactyla; family Bovidae; genus Oreotragus; species Oreotragus oreotragus. The sequence continues at coordinate 137,908 of SJYX01012909.1, forward strand.
TGGAGAGTCCCAGGAGAGGTAGGAAGCAACGAGAGCTTATCATGGGGACACAGATACTGTAAGCAGCCATTTGGGGGAGCTCATTTTACCATGTGGACACTGGTGATAGCAAGGGCCCATTCTGGAATCTTTCCTCTAGTCTATTAGGCTTGAGACCAGCCCCACCCACCAGCCTGTGGGTACCAGTACTGTGATGCCTCACACCAAGCAATTAACTGGGCAGGTACACACACCCCCAACCATCAGCAGACAGGCTGTCTTAAGACACCCTGAACGTACAGCCAGTAGAGGGTTTAGGATACGACCCCACACACCACTGTGTAGGCACTAAAACCAAAACCCCCAGAGCCCTGCAACCAGATAGCAGGACCCAGCTCTGCCCAACAGTGGGGTAGGCACAAGCCCCAGAATGTCCTGGGCCCAGGCACCATCCTCCATCAAGTCTGCTCTAGCCTCAGGACCAGCTTCACACACAAGTGGGTGGACACAGCCTTAGGACAAATTCAGCCCCACAGCCTGCCATGGTAGGACCCAGTTCACCCACCAGCAGGCCAACACAAGCTTTATTTTTTTTTTTTTTCTCTTTTTTTTTTTTTTAACTTTATTTTACTTTACAGTACTGTATTGGATTTGGCATACATTGACATGAATCCGCCACGGGTGTACATGAACTCCCAAACATGAACCCCCCTCCCGCCTCCCATCCCACATCATCCCTCCAGATCATCCCCATGCACCAGCCCCAAGCATCCTGCATCGAACATAGACTGGTGATTCGTTTCTTACATGATAGTATACATATTTCAATGCTATTCTCCCAAATGAACATCACCATCCAGACAACCAACTGTATCAGGAATTGGCCACACCCCCACCAGTGGTCCAAAACCAGCTCTAGGACCTCTATTTATATGAAAAGATAAACAAAATTGATAAGCCTTTAGCCAGACTCGTCAAGAAAAAAAAAAAGAGAGAGAGAGAGAAAGGGCACAAATCTGAAATGAAAAAAGAGAAGCTACAAATGGCAAAACAAAAATATGAAGAAAAACAGACCACTATAACAACAACATGGCAATAAAATGGACAACCTGGAAGAAAGGTATCAACTACTAGAAATGTACAATCTCCTAAAACTGAACCAGAAAGAAATAGAAAATATTAACAGACCAATATCAATAATGAAATTGAATCCAGAATAATAAGAAAAAACCTCCCTAAAAACAAAACTCCAGGACCAGACAGTTTCATAGGTAATTCTACCAAACATTTATGGAGAAGACACTTGAGAGTCCTTTGGACTGCAAGGAGATCCAACAAGTCCATTCTGAAGGTGATCAGCCCTAGGATTTCTTTGGAGGGAATGATGCTGAAGCTGAAACTCCAGTACTTTGGCCTCATGCGAAGAGTTGACTCATTGGAAAAGACCCTGATGCTGAGAGGGATTGAGGGCAGGAGAAGAAGGGGACAACAGAAGATGAGATGGCTGGATGGCATCACCGACTTGATGGACGTGAGTCTGAGTGAACTCCAGGAGTTGGTGATAGACAGAGAGGCCTGACGTGCTGCGATTCATGGGGTCGCAAAGAGTCGGACACGACTGAACAACTGAACTGAACTGAACTGAATGCCTACCCTTGCCAAACTATTCCAAAAAACTGCAGAAAAAGGAATGTTCATGAACTCATTCTATGAGCCTAGCATCACTCTGATAACAAAACCAGACAGATACCACATAAAAAGAAAATTAGAAGCCAATATCCCTGATGAACACAGGGACAAAAATCCTCTACAAAATATCAGCAAACTGAATTCAACAATACATTTAAAGGATCATGCACCATGTTCAAGTAGGATTTATCCATAGGATACACAGATATTTCAATATCTACAAATCAATCAATGCAATACACCACATTAACAAACTGAAGAACAAAAACCATATGGTCATATAAACAGATGCAGAAAAAGCTTTTGCCAAAATTCGATGTCCATTTATAATTTTTTTAAAAACTCCCCAGAAAGTAGTTATAGAAAAAACAAAACTCAACATACTAAAGGGCATATATAATAAGCCACAGTTTATATCACACAACAAAAAGCTGAAAGCATTTCCTCCAAAATAAGAAACAAGAAAAGAAGGTCTGCTCACTATCACAACTTTTATTCAGTATAATATTGGCTTAAAATTCAACATTAAAAAAACTAAGATCGTGGCATCTGGTCCCATCACTTCATGGCAAATAGATGGGGAGAAAAGGAAACAGTGACAGACTTTTTGTTCTTGGGCTCCAAAATCACTACACACAGTGACTGCAGCCATGAAATTAAAGGATGCTTGCTCCTTGGAAGAANCTTAAAATTCAACATTAAAAAAACTAAGATCGTGGCATCTGGTCCCATCACTTCATGGCAAATAGATGGGGAGAAAAGGAAACAGTGACAGACTTTTTGTTCTTGGGCTCCAAAATCACTACACACAGTGACTGCAGCCATGAAATTAAAGGATGCTTGCTCCTTGGAAGAAAAGCTGACAAACCTAGAAAGCATATTAAAAAAGCAGAGACATCACTTTGCTGATGAAGGTCCATCAGGTCAAAGTTATCATTAGTCACGTATGGATGTTGAGAGCTGGACCACAAAGAAGGCTGAGCACTGAAAATTTGATGCTTTTGAACTGTGGTATTGGAGGAGAGAAGACTCCTGAGAGTTCCTTGGACTGCAAGGAAATCAAACCAGTCAAGCCTAAAGGAAATCACCCCAGAATGCTGAAGCTCCAATATTTTGGCCACCTGATGCAAAGAGCTGACTCATTGGAAAAGGCCCTGATGCTGGAAAAGGTTGAGGGCAGGAGGAGATGGGTGTGACAGACGATGAGATGGTTGGATGGCATCATTAACTCAATGGACGTTGAGTCTGAACACACTCAGGGAGATAGTGAAGGACAGGGAAGACTGGTGTGCTGCAGTCCATGGGATCACAAAGAGTCGGATAGGAATTAGTGACTGAATAACAATAACAAGCATCAGCTATCAGAACAAAAGAGAGATAAAGAAATCCAAGCTGGAAAGGAAGAGGTGAAACTGTCACTGTTTCTAGATAATATGGTACTATACATAGAATATCCTAAAAATGCCACCAAAAAGCTATTAGAATTCATCAATTAACTTGACAAAGTTACAGGATATAAAATTAATACACAGAAATCTGTTGCATTTCTATATACAAACAACAAAGTATCAGAAAGAGAAACTAAGGAAATAATCTCACTTAAACTGAATTAAGAAGAATAAAATATTGAGCAATAAACGTACTTAAGGAGATAAAAGACCTATATTCAGAAAACTATAAGACAATTAAAAAAAAAGAAACTGAAGATTACACAAACAAATGGAAAGAGATACTGCATTCATGGACTGGAAGATTAATGTTGTTTAAATGACCATACTATCCAAGGCAATGAAGACCTGCAAGACCTTTTAGAACTAACACCCAAAAAAGATGTCCTTTTCATTATAGGGGACTGGAATGCTAAAGTAGGAAGTCAAGAAACACCTGGAGTAACAGGAAAATTTGGCCTTGGAATACAGAATGAAGCAGGGCAAAGACTAATAGAGTCTTGCCAAGAAAATGCATTAGTCATAGCAAACACCCTCTTCCAACAACACAAGAGAAGACTCTACACATGGGCATCACCAGATGGTCAACACCGAAATCAGATTGATTATATTCTTTGCAGCCAAAGATGGAGAAGCTCTATACAGTCAACAAAAACAAGACCAGGAGCTGACTGTGGCTCAGATCATGAACTCCTTATTACCAAATTCAGACTTAAATTGAAGAAAGTAGGGAAAACCACTAGACCATTCAGGTATGACCTAAATCAAATCCCTTATGATTATACAGTGGAAGTGAGAAATAGATTTAAGGGCCTAGATCTGATAGATAGAGTGCCTGATGAACTATGGAATGAGGTTCGTGACATTGTACAGGAGACAGGGATCAAGACCATCCCCATGGAAAAGAAATGCAAAAAAGCAAAATGGCTGTCTGGAGAAGCCTTACAAATAGCACTGAAAAGAAGAGAGGCGAAAAGCAAAGGAGAAAAGAAAAGATATAAGCATCTGAATGCAGAGTTCCAAAGAATAGCAAGAAGAGATAAGAAAGCCTTCTTCAGCAATCAATGCAAAGAGATAGAGGAAAACAACAGAATGGGAAAGACTAGAGATCTCTTCAAGAGAATTGGAGATACCAAGGGAACATTTCATGCAAAGATGGGCTCGATAAAGGATAGAAATGGTATGGACCTAACAGAAGCAGAAGATATTAAGAAGAGGTGGCAAGAATACACAGAAGAACTGTACAGAAAAGATCTTCACGACCCAGATAATCATGAGGATGTGATCACTAATCTAGAGCCAGACATCTTGGAATGTGAAGTCAAGTGGGCCTTAGAAAGCATCACTAAGAACAAAGCTAGTGGAGGTGATGGAATTCCCGTTGAGCTGTTTCAAATCCTGGAAGATGATGCTGTGAAAGTGCTGCACTCAATATGCCAGCAAATTTGGAAAACTCAGCAGTGGCCACAGGACTGGAAAAGGTCAGTTTTCATTCCAATTCCAAAGAAAGGCAATGCCAAAGAATGCTCAAACTACCGCACAATTGCACTCATCTCACACGCTAGTAAAGTAATGCTCAAAATTCTCCAAGCCAGGCTTCAGCAATATGTGAACCGTGAACTCCCTGATGTTCAAGCTGGTTTTAGAACAGGCAGAGGAACCAGAGATCAAATTGCCAACATCCGCTGGATCATGGAAAAAGCAAGAGAGTTCCAGAAAAACATCTATTTCTGCTTTATTGACTATGCCAAAGCCTTTGACTGTGTGGATCACAATAAACTGTGGAAAATTCTGAAAGAGATGGGAATACCAGACCACCTAACCTGCCTCTTGAGAAATCTGTATGCAGGTCAGGAAGCAACAGTTAGAACTGGACATGGAACAACAGACTGGTTCCAAATAGGAAAAGGAGTACGTCAAGGCTGTATATTGTCTCCCTGCTTATTTAACTTATATGCAGAGTACATCATGAGAAACGCTGGACTGGAAGAAACACAAGCTGGAATCAAGATTGCCGGGAGAAATATCAATAACCTCAGATATGCTGATGACACCACCCTTATGGCAGAAAGTGAGGAGGAACTAGAAAGCCTCTTGATGAAAGTGAAAGAGAGTGAAAAAGTTGGCTTAAAGCTCAACATTCAGAAAATGAAGATGATGGCATCTGGTCCCATCACTTCATGGGAAATAGATGGGGAAACAGTGGAATCAGTGTCAGACTTTATTTTGGGGGGCTCCAAAATCACTGCAGATGGTGATTGCAACCATGAAATTAACAGACATTTACTCCTTGGAAGGAAAGTTATGACCAACCTAGATAGCATATTGAAAGGCAGAGACATTTATTACTTTGCAACAAAGGTCCATCTAGTCAAGGCTATGGTTTTTCCAGTGGTCATGTATGGATGTGAGAGTTGGACTGTGAAGAAGGCTGAGCGCTGAAGAATTGATGCTTTTTAACTGTGGTGTTGGAGAAGACTCTTGAGAGAGTCCCTTGGACTGCAAGGAGATCCAACCAGTCCATTCTGAAGGAGATCAGCCCTGGGATTTCTTTGGAGGGAATGATGCTGAAGCTAAAACTCCAGTATTTTTGCCACCTCATGCGAAGAGTTGACTCATTGGAAAAAACTCTGATGCTGGGAGGGATTGGAGGCAGGAGGAGAAGGGAACAACAGAGGATGAGATGGCTGGATGGCATCACCGACTCAACGGACATGAGTCTGAGTGAACTCCTGGAGTTGGTGATGGACAAGGAGGCCTGGAGTGCTGCAATTCATGGGGTTGCAAAGAGTTGGACACGACTGAGCGACTCTGCTGAACTGAACTGAAGCTTAGTGAAATAAATCAGACAGAGAAAGACAAATACTGTATATTATTAGTCACAATCTAAAAAATAAAACAAACTAGTGAATATAACAATAAAGAAACAGAGCCACAAATATAGAGAACAAACTAGTGGTTACCAATGAGGAGAGAAGTGGTTAGTAGGAGGGGCAAGATAGGAGTAGAGGATAAAGAGGTTCAAATTTATAATGTATAAAATAGTAAGATACAAGGATAATATTTTGTACAGCACAGGGAACACAGCCAACATTTTATAATAACCATATTATTGAAGTGTAATCCAATTATAAAAGTTTGAGTCACTATGTTGTATACGAGAAACTACTATATTAAAATGAACTATAATATTTCAGATGGCTCAATGGTAAAGAATCTGCCTACCAATGCAGGAGCTATAGGAGACGTGGGTTTGATCCCTGGGTCAGGAAAATTCCTTGGAATAGGAAATAGCAACCCACTTCAGTATTCTTGCTTGGAAAATTCCATGGACACAGAGCCTGGTGGGTTGCAGTCCATGGGGTTGCAAAGAGTTGGACACGACTGAGAAAGCACGCATGCTGCTGCTAAGTCACTTCAGTCGTGTCCAACTCTGTGTGACCCCATAGACGGCAGCCCACCAGGCTCCCCCATCCCTGGGATTCTCCAGGCAAGAATACTGGAGTGGGTTGCCATTTCCTTCTCCAATGCACGAAAGAGAAAAGTGAAAGTGAAGTCGCTCAGTCTGTCCGACTGTTAGCGACCCCATGGACTGCAGCCCACCAGGCTACTCCGTCCATTGGATTCTCCAGGCAAGAGTACTGGGGTGGGGTGCCATTGCCTTCCCCGGAGAAAGCACGCATACCTCAATAATAAATAAATAAAAAGTGGAAGCAGACTTTGTCCTCAGTAAGTAATCATAAATAGGCTTATAGATTTAGCTAACAAGATGTTAACATAAATACTAATTATAGTACCAAAAATACAGAACTCTTAGAATATCTATCTAGAAGTAATAGGATAAACCAAACTATGACTCAAAGGCCAATTCCAACTCGCCAGTTTTTCATCCAGTCTATGACCAAAGAATAGTTTTGACATCTTAATGATAAAACAAATCAAAAGAAGGATAATATTTTATAACATATGGAAATTATGAGTAGTGTAGTTGCCAAAGGCTATAAGGCCCCCAAAGCCTAAAATATTTACTATTTTTCTCTTTATATAAAAAGTTTGTAACCCTTGGTTAAGTAAACTAAGTGTAAATCATGGCATAAATACATGCTGCCATTTAAAATGGTATCAGAGTTTATTCAGTATCTTACAAGAATCCTTAAGGAATTAAATGAGATAGATTATCCAAAAGTGTATCACGTTATGACTACATTTTTGTTCACTTTAATAACATATAAAATAGAAAAAAGGCTGGAAGAATATGTACCAAAATATTAGTGGTTTTGTATCTGTATAGTGGGATTGCAGGATTCTTTTTAAATTTATCAATACTGCTTTTATTTTCTAATAGAACATATCTTTTAATATTAATAAAATAATATTTGTGGTAGGCCAACTCTGAAATAGCTCACAATTGTCAATACCTCCTGGTGTTCACACCTTATGTAATCCGTTTAGTGTGGATGTGACCTGTGACTTGCATTTAAAAATAGAAGATGGCAAAGATTCGTCACTCTCATCATTAAGTTACACAGTAGTGACTTTTGCCTTGCCAGCAGACTCTCAATTTATTGCCTTTTTGTCTTGCATGTTTTGATGAAGCAAGCATCCATGTCAGGGAGATTCATGAGGCAAGGAACTGGGTGTGGCCTCTGGTCAACAAGTAACTAAGATTTAAGTTGATCTCTGGTCTGTAGTCAGCAAGAAACTAGGCTGCAAAGATCTAAATCCTCCCAACAACTACATGAACCTAGAAGCAGATGCTTCTCTAGTAAAGCTATTAGATGAGACCTTAACCCTAGATGACACCTTGACTGAAAATCATGAGGACTTCCCTGGTGGCCCAATGGTCAAGAATCCACCTTGCAATGCAGGGGACACTGGTTCCATCCCTGGTCTGGAAAGATCCAACATGCCACGGGGCAACTGAGCCCATGTGCCACAACTACTGAACCTGCATGCTGGAGTCCTCAAGCTGCAACCATTAAAGCTCATGCGCCCTAGGGTCACTGCTGTGAAACAAGAAAAAAACCTCAACGAGAAGCCCTTGTACTGCAACTAGCAAGTAGCCCCTGCTCACAGCCAGAGAAAGCTCGCACACAGCAGTGAGGATGCATCACAGCCAATAAATAAATAAATTTTAAAAAGAGAAAAAAAAAGAAAATCATGAGACCCTGAAGCAAAAGACTCAGCTAAGATGTGTCCAGAGTCCTGATTTGTAGAAATTGTAAGATAATAAATGTGTGCTGTTATAAGGCACTATATTTGTGGTTATTTGTTATGTAGCAATAGATAGCTAGTACAAAGATAATGGCTACTTATCTTAGACAATAAAGAAGAAAATAGCAACTTTTGGGTAGCTATGCAAGGAGATCCAACCAGTCCATTCTGAAGGAGATCAACCCCGGGATTTCTTTGGAAGGAATGATGCTAAAGCTGAAACTCCAGTACTTTGGCCACCTCATGCGAAGAGTTGACTCACTGGAAAAGACTCTGATGCTGGGAGGGATTGGGGGCAGGAGGAGAAGGGGACGACCGAGGATGAGATGGCTGGATGGCATCACGGACTCGATGGACGTGAGTCTGAGTGAACTCCGGGAGATGGTGATGGATAGGGAGGCCTGGCGTGCTGCGATTCATGGGGTCGCAAAGAGTCGGACACGACTGAGCGACTGAACTGAACTGAACTGAACTGAACTGAACTGAAGCAATCTCAGGGTTGTTTTTTTTTTTTTGGATGGTTGATATAGTTACTGGGTCTTTCCAATTCTGACTTCTAGATAAAATTAAGGTGTCACCCAGTAACTGTGGGGGCTGCCCCCAATCTTGTAGCTATTTGTGTTTGGACTCAAAAGATCCTGGGAAGAAGTTCTGACTACCCAAGTCATCCTGAGCCTGAACATGCTACTGTCTAAGCTCAAAAAAAGTTCATTTGATTGCCAGTGCTCTCTAGAGTTCTACACCCATCTCCTCTCCACCAAAACCCAATCTATTTAAATGATATGAAGTCTTATTGCCATAGGATTATTGCTCTGAAACTGCACCTACTACCAATATCTTCCCAAGGCCGTAATAAATAAAGAAAATAAAATAAGCATGCTCTGTTTTTCACTAAAACCAAGTTATTCTTTGTCACCTTGATCAACAAGATAATTACATGTGTAACTCTCCCATTCTGACCCCAAAATTGTCTTTGAATAAATTTCATGCAATTTTTATGTCTAACAAACCATTACCTTTTTATTAATGAAGCAGTAACAGTAGTTTATTAAATTTTAAAAATGCCCTACGGATGATCACTGAAGGTCTTTCTTCTTCCTCAAGTAGCTCTTAAGTGACAAAAGTCATTGTTCATCACGATTACTAGGTATTAGTCACAGATCATAAATATCCCCTATTTCTTGCAGTGGGTCTTTAGGGGATTAAAAAAGTCCAAAATGAATAAACTGCCCTCTGAACCACTTAAAAATCATCCCATTTAAATTTAGAAATATTTGGGAGAGAGATAGCCAAAGCACTGTCAAGACCACTATTATCTGCATTTCTTGTAAACAGGAACAACTGATCTTGCACAGCCCAATAAACTGTACCACCAACATTGAATAAGCAAAAAAGTTCCTTCTGCTGAGGTGTCCCCCTCTCTCTGAATCACACTTGAAATATTTATGGTTACTCTTGTTACAGTAAAACTGCTCTCACATCTATCTTCCCCCAGAGTAAAAATCTCAATTTTAAAGGGCTCCCCAGTAATTTTGTGAGTTTGTGATTCAAATTATCTTAGAAGCTTTGGCAGATGAAGAACTATAAAGACTTGAGAATGAAAGCTCAAACTGGCTGCAAGGATCAATAGTCTCAAATGGAGTTGTGCCAAGGGAAATAATGAAAAAATAATTTTACTCCTTTGGCTCATTACACTTGACATCTGTGAAGTCTTTTGGGACATGGTGAAAGTTTCCATTCTTTATTTTTGTCTCTTTTCTGCCTTGCATAGGTCTCTTAATACCACAGCCCCTACACCTTGAAGATGATAAAAGTATTTTTTTTCTTTCTTCAAATCTTTCAACACTATATTCATCCAATTTCTGTCATCATATTCTTTGTTTCATAGTCTTTGCATATCTCTTTATAAGTAATTTAAGTAATTATAAGTATATAAGTAATTATCTCTTCATAAGTAATTTAAGGCTATCTATAAAAGCAGAGACATTACTTTGCCAACAAAGTCCATCTAGTCAAGGCTATGGTTTTTCCATTGGTCATGTATGGATGTGAGAGTTGGACTGTGAAGAAAGCTGAGAGCTGAAGAATTGATGCTTTTGAACTGTGGTGTTGGAGAAGACTCTTTAGAGTCCCTTGGACTGCAAGGANGGTCCCATCACTTCATGGGCAATAGATGGGGAAACAGTGGAAACAGTGGCTGACTTTATTTTGGGGGCTCCAAAATCACTGCAGATGGTGACTGCAGCCATGAAATTAAAAGACGCTTATTCCTTGGAAGGAAAGTTATGACCAACCTAGATAGTATATTGAGAAGCAGAGATATTACTTTGCCAACAAAGGTCTGTTTATAGTCAAGGCTATGGTTTTTCCAGTGGTCAAGTATGGATGTGAGAGTTGGACTGTGAAGAAAGCTGAGAGCTGAAGAATTGATGCTTTTGAACTGTGGTGTTGGAGAAGACTCTTGAGAGTCCCTTGGACTACAAGGAGATCCAACCAGTCCATCCTAAAGGAGATCAGTCCTGGGTGTTCATTGGAAGGACTGATGCTGAAGCTGATACTCCAATACTTTGGCCACCTCATGTGAAGAGTTGACTCATTGGAAAAAACCCTGATGCTGGGAGGGATTGGGGGCAGGAGGAAAAGGGGACGACAGAGGATGAGATGGCTGGATGGCATCACCGACTAGATGGACATGAGTTTGAGTGAACTCTGGGAGTTGGTGATGGACAGGGAGGCCTGGTGTGCTGTGATTCATGGGGTCGCAGAGTCGGACACGACTGAGTGACTGAACTGAAGTGAACATTCCGTTGTATAAATACCACATTTTGTATATCCATTCATACATCCATGGATTCAAGGGTTGTTTCCATATTGTGGCTACCGTCAATGATGCTGTAATGAACCTGAGTCTGCGGATATTTCTCTGAAACAGTTGCTTCATTTCTTTCAGATATATATAGGGAACTGGGGTGACTGGCTCATACGGTAATTCTATTTTAAATTTTTTGAGGAATTTCCATATTGTTTCCCATGGTGGCTGTACCGGATTATAGTCCTACTAATAGTGCACAAGATCTCTTCTCTCCACTGCCTCATCAACACTTACTATTTTCTATCTTTTTGACAACAGCCATTATTAATTTCTTTTTGACAATCTAAAATTCCCAGTTGTCTCAACCGTTCTTAATCTTTTGCTCTCCAGAAAGATTTTGTATCAGCTTGTCTAATTTCTTGAAAAACTCTGTTACATTTTGAATGGAATTATGTTTAATTTATATACTAACTTGAAGATAATCGGTATCTTTACAATACTTTAAGTAAGTATGAACACAGTGTATCCCCCTGTTGGATTTTCTCCTATGTCTTGCAACAAAATTTATAATTTTCTACATAATAATTTGTGCAGATTTTACTGTATTTATTCTTAAGAGCCTTGCAGAATTTGCTCAAATGGCAACCCACTCCAGTACTCTTGCCTGGAGAATCCCATGGAGGGAGGAGCCTGGTAGGCTACAGTCCATGGGGTCGCAAAGAGTCGGACACGACTGTGCGACTTTACTACTACTAACAGGGTCACTTAAACATTACATTTTATAGTTATGTAGAAACATTATAGGTTTTAAAGATTTTTTGTTGTTGTTCAGTCACTGAGTCATGTCCGACTCTTTGTAACCCCATGGACTGCAGCATGCCAGGCTTCCCTGTCCTTCACCATCTCCCATGCTGAAACTCATGTCCATTGAGTTGGTGATGCCATCCAACCATCTCATCCTCGGTTGTCCCCCTTTCCTCCCACTTTCAATCTTCCCCTGCATCAGGGTCTTTCCCAGCGAGTCAGCTCTTTGCATCAGGTGCCCAAAGTATCAGAGCTTCAGCTTCAGCATCAGTCCTTCCAATGAATATTCAGGACTGATTTCCTTGATAGTTGACTGGTTTGATCTCCTTGCAGTCCAAGGGACTCTCAAAAGTCTTCCCCAACACCACAGTTCAAAAGCATCAGTTCTTCAGCGCTCACCCTTCTTTATGGTCCAACTTTCACATCCGTATTTTGTTATAGTAAACTTTTGAACTCGGATAAAATTCTCTTACGTAGAATTTTTTCTATGTACAAAGTCATATCTTTAAATAATAACTATTTTGTTTTTTCTTTTTGAAGCCATGTGCTTTATATTTCCTTAAGCGCTCACCCTTCTTTATGGTCCAACTTTCACATCCGTATTTTGTTATAGTAAACTTTTGAACTCGGATAAAATTCTCTTACGTAGAATTTTTTCTATGTACAAAGTCATATCTTTAAATAATAACTATTTTGTTTTTTCTTTTTGAAGCCATGTGCTTTATATTTCCTTTTCTTTCTTTTTTTCTGTAGCAACCTGGACACCTCATCCAATGTTGTCTACCAGAGATATTATTGGGCATTTTTGGCTTGTTCTGATTTTTAAAGGGAAAGTGGCTCATATTTTACTGTAATTGTGAGGTTTGCTCTATTACTCAGGACAAGGGTATTCTCTTTTTTCTGTGGGTTACAAAGATGTTTTGTGTGCCTGTTTTCTTAAGAGGATGTTGTTGATTTTTACCCAAAGCTTTTTCTGCCTTGCCTTATAATTCACTAATTTTTCTTTGTACATTTTGAGCAAATATTATGAAGTGCACATAATTATAGCTTCTTGGTACATCCATCTTTGTGTCATCTTTGTATCCTCTTTGTCTCTAATAATGACTGTTATCTTTTTTTTTTCCACTCAGTCACGTCCGACTTTTTGCAACCCCGTGGACTGTAGCCTACCACACTTGTCCGTCCACGGGATTTTCCAGGCCAGAGTACTGGAGTGGGTTGCCATTTCCTTCTCCAGGCTTTTTTCTTAAGGTCTGTTTTGTCTGATAGTAGTATCATCAACTTTCGGTTACTATTTGAATTTTCCTTTTTTATTTTCTTGCAGCTTTGTGTCTTGACGTTTCAGGCTTAGCTCTTGAACATTGCTACATATGTGTCATCCAGTCTGATCATCTGTTTCATTTAACTGTTGATGAGCAATGTCTGGATTTTTTCTGTCTTATTTTATGGTATCTGTCCTGCTGTTTCTATTTTTTTCCTCTTGGGTCAGTCTAGTTGTCTTTATTTCTAGTTCCCCTCTCCCGCGTTGGTTTGGAAAATGTCTATTCAATACTATTCTTTTAGCATCCTCTCTTAAAATTTGACTGTGCACTTTAGCCTCCACAAAGTCTACAGTTATCACCTCTTTCTTCTGAGCAATACACGGTTTCTACACTTTCACTCCCATCATCCACTCTCCAACTTAGGTGCTATTACCATCTGATGCTTTGATTCTGTCTTACTTTTGAACTCTCCAGTTTATCATTATTATTGTTATTGTTTTATGCACTCACTGCCTGCTCCTATTACTCCCATATTTTCCAATTTTGTTTTATAAATTTTTACTTATTTATTCAGTTTTAGCTGTGTTGGCTCTTAGTTGCTGCATGCCGGCTTCTCTAGTTGTGGAAGGTGGGGGCTTTCCCTAGTTGTGGCAGGTGGGGGCTCTTCCCTAGTGCGGTGTTTGGACCTCTCATTGCAGTGGCTTTCTCTTGTTACAGAGCCGGTCTCTCCACGCAGGCGCTTCAGTGGGTCTGGCTTAGTGGAGGCACAGGCTTAGCTTCTCTGCGGCTTGTGGGATCTTCCTGGACCAGGGATCGAACCCATGTTCCCTGTATTGGCAGGTGGATTCTTACCCACTGGCCACCAGGGAAGTCCTGTATTTTTCAATTTCTTTATCTTTTTATCTGGTATTTCTTTTGTGGGTTTAATTTTCTTCTTCCTGAGGTACCTTTTTTAGTAGTTCTTTCAGAAAGGACTGTTAATAATAAACATGCTACCATTTTTCTGGAAAAAGAAGTCTTTACTTTCTGCCAGCCTCCAAATGATAATTTAACAGCCTAGTTAAACTTCTCCCATATCCCTCCGAACTTAACCTTCATGTGCTTCTTCTAGACTCCAGGGTCAGCACCTCTATGCCCTGGAGGCGGAGTATTGGGGAGGTAATGTGCCCAGGAGCAACCCTCGATAATTAAGGACTAGTGTAGGGTATTTTAGAAATATCTCCATTTTCTTGACCCAAGAAAGGGATAGTTGTGAAGTATGTGTCTTACCCTTTGTCCTAGACTTTCCTCAAGGGATTTAGCTCAGTTGCCCACGTGGTAACTGGCTTAGTAAACATCTATTATTGGCTTCCCTCCATTTCTCATGTTCCCACTTGCCTGCCAGAGTTTTCTGCTCTCCCAAATACATTACCTGCACTAAAATTCTCAGGGCCTGCTTTGGGGTGGGGTGGGGTGGGGTGGCATTCAAGTTAAGGCACCGCCCTTGGGAATCTGCACTGAAGGATATTTTCTCAGCTCTTAACATTTTATTCATTTATTTGGCTGTGCCAGTCTTAGTTGCAGCATGTGGGATCTAGTTCTCTGACCAGGGATTGAACCTTTGCTCCCTGCAATAGGAGCAGGGAGTCTTAGCTGCTGAATCACCAGAGAAATCCCTCAGCACTTCTCTTTGGATCTTCTCCTATTATTTTTTGCCTCCTTATCTCTTTGAACAATTTCTTCAACTTTATCTTTCAGCCAATTTTTCTTCCAAAATGTCTGGTGTTTGTATTTGAATTTTTAAAATTAATTGACTATTTGCATTTCTTAAAGTCCTTTATCAAATCTTCCTGCTTTTTTTCTCGTGGTGTCTTATTTTTCTGTTTTCAGTTCCTGCTCTTTATGATGATTGGAAACACTCTTATTTTTTCCTGTCTCTCTGGTCATTTAATTATCTGAAGTTCTTGGGGATCTAATCCTGCTTTTGATTGTTAGGCTTCTTCTTGCCCATGATGGACTGTGTTCCCAAGTGTCTGTAAAATCTGTGATTTTGAATTCATCCTCTAGAGAGCTTTATCTGTGAGTATTATGTGTGACCTGAGAAGAAGGTTTATCTTTTTATACATTTGTGTTTGTTTCTACCAAGACGCACATATGTGTCAGTTTCTCAGTTCTAGAGTTCCTGGACCATGTCATGTCAGTCTTAACTTGAAATCTGCAGGACTGTGGGCCCATGGCTACAAATTCTAAAGAGACTTAATTTTCCCACCACCAACCAACGCAGAGGGAGACAGAGGAATTCCTTATCTTTTATGTTGGTGGCTGGATTTCTTTTTTCCTATGTACCCTTTGGAAGGTAGTTCCCTTCCAGGGTTTCAGCCGAGTGCATGGGTCTTGTTCCAACTTTCTGCCTGAGCCAGACCCGAAGCCTCATTTCCTGTTCTCATGAGGCTCGGCCTTGAGGTGCCCGGGCTCACCAGCCTTATGGACTTGAGCTGCTTCCTGTGGATTTGAGTCCCTCTTCCTCTTTGATCCTTGGAGGTAGTCATCATCTTCCTCCCAGTTTGGCTGTGCATTTAAAGAACATTTGTTGTATTTGACACAACATTTCAAGATGTTTTGTAGGCAATGGATCTGCAGGTCATCTAGCTAAAAAGAAGTTGGAGCTGGAAGTCCTTGAGTGCCTTTTCTGCTGTACTGTACTAATCCTGCCTCTTCTACCATTTCTTCCTTGGGAGCCTTCACCTTCCTCTCCTGGGCGGTAAAGGGGGTGGTGGAGTGTGAGGTGTGCGTGTGGGGAGGAGGAGGTTGCAGACAGAAGGTCTCCCAGACTCTTAGAGTAGGTGCCGTGGCCTGAGAAGCAGTGGGTGGCCTTCCTCACTGAGATGCCTCTTAGGCTGCCTGGTGCAGAGCCTGGGGTCCCAGCATGAGAGGCCCCGTGCTCCTCTGTTTTATTGGCTGCCTCTTCAAGCAAGAATTAATTTAGCACGTGATTGAAAACTAGGCTCGGGGGAATTGGAGTTTGGGAAGAAGAATTGGTGTGTGTCTGTATGTGGTATGTATGTGGTGTGTGTGTGTATGTATGTGGAGTATGTGTGGTGCATGTATGTGTGTGGTGTGTATGATACATATGTAGTATGTGTGTGTCTTATGTGTATGTATGTGAATGTGTTGTGTGTATATGTGTGGGTATATATATGTACTGTTCAGTTCAGTTCAGTCACTCAGTCGTGTCTGACTATTTGCGACCCCATGGACTGCAGCATGCCAGGCCTCCCTGTCCATCACCCACTCCTGGAGTTTACCCAAACTCATTCAGTCGGTGATGCCATCCAACCATCTCATCTTCTGTCGTCCCCTTCTCCTCCTGCCCTCAGTCTTTCTCAGCATCAGGGTTTTTTCAAATGAGTCAGCCTTTCGAATCAGGTGGCCAAAGTATTGGAGTTTCAGCTTCAACATCAGTCCTTCCAGTGAACACCCAGGACTGATTTCCTTTAGGATGGACTGGTTGGGTCTCCGTGCAGTCCAAGGGACTCTGTATGTGTATGTGTACATGTAGTGTGTGTGTAGATAGGTACTATGTGTNGTTTCAGCTTCAACATCAGTCCTTCCAGTGAACACCCAGGACTGATTTCCTTTAGGATGGACTGGTTGGGTCTCCGTGCAGTCCAAGGGACTCTGTATGTGTATGTGTACATGTAGTGTGTGTGTAGATAGGTACTATGTGTGTGTGGTGTGTATGTTGTGTACGTCATGTGTGTGTGTAAGGTCAGGGAGGAGTCAGGGCACCAGGTGGGTTTGGAAGCATCTTTGGGAAGAGGACAGCCTCCAACCCTCCAGCCATCATCTCAGAAAGGCCAGGACCAGTGACCAGGCCCCTTACCTGGAGAGCATCCGGAGGCCCTCGTGGGGACCGGGACCCGATCTCTCACACCTTGCGGGGCAGGAAGCATCAGCTCTCTCCTTCCTCTAAACACAGTTGCTCAGCTGGCTCAGGTGGAGGTGTTTCTCCAAACTCCCCTGGAGTCTGGCCCTGGAGATCAGATCCAGAAGCTCTGTTGCTCTGGCCTCGGTTCCTCCCCAGCCTGGGCCGGCCTGTCTGGGACAGCCAGCCTCCCTGGTCCTCCGGTCTGTGGGGCGCTGCCTATGGAAGGATCAGGGCCTGTGTGGGGGCCCTGGAGGGCCAGGAGGCTCACTGGGGCAGAGGCTATGAGGCCTCCCACCAAACCGTTCAAAGCCTTATCGCCTCGGAGGTGTTTCTAGTACCATTTCCGTCCATTGTTTCCTCTGGGTCATTAGGAGGAGGCCTGTCTCCTGTTGTGGCTGCTCACAGCTACTGTGGTGGGAAAAGAGGAGGGCGGGCGGGCTGACCGCAGACGTCACGATTTGGGCTTTATCTCCCCTCGGCCACAGGGTGTCCGCGGCCCGGGGATCACTCACCAGCAAGACTGTCCAAAGCCGCAGCAGTTCCTGGAGAGCATGGCCTAGGGCTGGCTGCAGCACTCTGGAGGCTGAGCTTCCTTGGAGACACCTGCACCCCCTTCCACAGCGGAAGGTACGGGATTTGGGAGGAGGGTTGGCTCACTATGGAATGAGGTGCAGGACTGACCCCCCACCCCCTGCCCGGGGGACCTGGGGTTCTCCTTCCGGGGACTAGCGTGCCGGAGGGGTTCGCAGCCAAGGGCCCTCCTGATGCCGCCTTCCCACCTGCCTCTGGGGGTTCTGTGACTGCTTCTTCTCCTGCCTGGGCTTTACTGCTTGTGGTGCTTGACCAGACAGGAGGAGACAAGCCCTACCCTCACCTCTGGGTACCTTCCGGAAGCAGCCTGGTGTACCTGTGTGTATGGTTGAGACCAAGCCTTGGCCATATCGGACATCAGAGTGTTCCTTCCCCAGAATTACATACGGATGGGGTTTACCTCTCCCTTGTTTGGTCAGGTGGGACAGTGGGTGGGAAAGGACCCCCCTACCCCTGCCCCCCTCTGCCCAGGGAATGTCAGATGACAGAAGAGTGTTAGTTGCTCAGTTGTGTTCAACTCTCTGTGACCCCATGGACTGTAGCCCACCAGGCTCCTCTGTCCACGGGATTGTCCAGGCAAGAATACCAGAGTGGGTTGCCATTTCCTTTTCCAGGGGATCTTCTTGACCCAGATTGGATCCCTGGGTCAGGAAGGATCTGCCCACATTGCAGGCAGACTCTTTACCATCTGAGCCATTAGGGAAGGCCAAATGAGAGACGCTGAACTTAATTTAGCTGCTTTTCCAGAGGAGACCGCTGTGGCTGGAGCCCTGAGGGACTCAGGGTGTGCTCAGCCAGCCAAGATCAGTGGTCCCTTTCTTGGAGAGGGGGAGTCACACCTCGGGGAACCATGCCCACTGCCCAGGGCTGCTGGACTCCTGTCCACTTACCAGATCAACTCAGCAGATTTTTCCTGAACACCTCCTGGGTGCTGGGCATTGTGCCAGGTGCTGGGGTAGGGATGAGAGAGGGCGTTCGTGTACCTTGTGGATGCCTACGTGTGTGCTAAGTGGCTTCAGTCGTATCTGACTCTTTGCAGCTCCATGGACTGTGGCCTGCCAGGCTCCTCTGTCCGTGAGGATTCTCCAGGCAAGAATACTAGAGTGGGCTGCCATGCCGTCCTCTAGGGGGTCTTCCCCACCCAGGGATGGAACCGTGTCTCTCATGTCTCCTGCATTGGTGGGTTCATTACTACTAGCACCACCTGGGAAGCCCACCTTGTGGGTGACTGCCCAGCAAGTCTGGTTGCTGAAAGTTCTCGAAGCCTGGTGCCTGTGGTAGGAATGGGAGTGTGAGACAGTTCCTCTTCTCCAGTTTCCTGCCAAGTGTGGAAGGATGAGGAGGAGGAGGGAATGAGCTGCTCCCTGCTCTGAGCTGCTGAAGGATCAGGGAATGATAGGGGTCAGGCTGGTGGGGGGCGAGGGAGGGCAAGGCAGAGCTTTCCTCTCCGTGTGCTCAGGGACCCCTGTTTGGGGAAGGATGCCTGGTGTTCTGACCCAGTGATTATTACTCTTGGGCCTGACCTGTTTTTTGGGGGACCAGCAGTCCATGTTTAGGTCTTTCCCAGTGGCTCAGCTGTAAAGCATCCACCTGCAGTGCAGGAGATGCCGGTTCGATCCCTGGGTGGGGAAGATCCCCTGGAGGAGGAAATGGCTGTCCAGTCCAATATTTTTGCCTGGAGAATTCCATAGACAGAGGAAGCGGGCAGGCTATAGTCCATGGGGTCCCAAAAAGTTGGACACGACTGTAGCAACTTAAACAGTCTATGTTTAAGGGGGAAATGAGGGCCATTCTTTTCTCTTGCTTAAAAAATTCTCCCCCCCAAAAAAAAAAAAAATTCTCCCCACATCATGTGTGGCCAGTAGCACAGACCAGCAGTCGCTCACCTCTCCCTCTTCTCTGCAGATGTTTCCCACCAGGCTCGCGAGGCTGCTGCTTGCTGTGGCCCTCACTTTGCCAGGTAGGTCCCACGGTGCTGCCACTCTTCAATTCTGCCTCGGGCCATTGGGAACCTCCCCCCTGCCAGGGGTCAGCAGGTGTGTCTAGAGCACACCTATGTGTTCAGCTCTACGTTCGGCTCCTGTTGGGGCTGTGGAGTCACTGGGTGCCTGGTTAATTTCTCTTCTGCAGAGCCCACCGCTCCTGATGTGTGTTTCTCAAGGAGCTGGTGCCTGCAAGTGTCTTCTCTGCCTGGGGGATTAAGAAGCACCAGGGCTACACAGGACATTCCTTTAGGAGGGGGATGGAGGATGGGGAAAAGGAATCCAAGACTTGGGTAGATTGTTAGTTTTTGAGTGGATGGTGGGACTCATTTATTTGTGCAGCTGTACATCCCATAGTAGCAATGAAGAAGGCGAGGGTCAGAGAGGAAAAACAACTGCTCTAAAGTCACGTAGAACCAAGATCAGAGGTCAGTTCTCCTGGGTCTCAGGCCAGCTCTCCTCCACTGTAGACACTGCCTTTCTTCCCTCACTGAGATGCTGAGTTCTATGAATGGCCAAAGGGACCCTTTTCTGATCCTGGTCTCACCCTCATCTCCACTTAGGTAACTAGGTCAGCAGCATCCAACCCGCTGCCCACAGGGGCGGATGTACTTTTGTTACTCCCTGCATCTTCCTGTTAACTGTAACCCTAACCCTAGTAGCAGGGTCCTGGGCCAGAGGAGGCAGAAAACTTGGAGACTGACTGCTGTGATTTCCTACCTGCCAACACATACACATACGCACGTACATTGTGAGGTGAAGTTGGCAAGTGTCAGCATATGATCTTGCAGGGGTTAACATTTCATAGGTTCTATGGGTCAGGCACACTGATCTATTGATCTACTTAGAATTTAATATATTCAAGATATACCAGTAGATTAAAGGACACTCATTACAATCTATTTACACATCAGAAAACTGGAAAATGTTAGAACCTATACCAAATTCATTTCAATGCAAGGTACAATACAGCCCACCAAAAATCATGTTTTAGAAGTATGACATTATAAATTCTTCATAATATATTGAGAAATAAACAGATTATAAGTCCTTTGTTCAGTCAGTTTGCTGACAAATTTGCAAAAAAACTGTAATTGTTTATACGCAGTAAGATAGAAATCCAAACACTGAAATGTCAACTCTAGTTACTGCTGAATGTTGGTTGCAGATGATTTTAACTTCCTTTTTTATTCTTCTTCAATATTTTCCAAATTTTCTCTAAGGAGCATGCAGTATACACTTCAAATCACCTGTCATTAAAACGAATCAATTTCCTGAAAAGCAGTTCTTCCATTATTGGGGAGTCCCGGGTCATTCTTGGGGGCTGAAAGCAACAGTTCTAGCATCATTTAAAATGGAAAGTTCTTCCCCGTAGCCTGATTTCTGATGACTGCAGCCTCATTTCTCCTGGGCTGCAGTAGTTTGAGCTGGTGGTACCTGCTGTACTCAGGTGTGGCCTTTCCCTCCAGGGGCCTTTTGTGGAGAAGGGGCTCTTGGCAAGTCATCGATGGCCCGGTGCAGCCTCTTTGGAGCTGACTTCATCAATACCTTTGATGAGAGCATGTACAGCTTTGCGGGAGACTGTAGTTACCTCCTGGCAGGAGATTGCAAGACACACTCCTTCTCGATCGTAGGTGAGTCCTTGCCCTAATGGGAGGAATTCAGAGTGAGGGGGTGGGCAGGAGTGGGGGCAGCCTAGCTCAGCCTTGGCAGGTGAGGGTGTTGGGTTGGGCGCTGAGGTTTCTCATTCTTACAACAGTGTTGAGCCAAGATCATGGTGGGGAACAGCCTCTCCATGACTTAGGGATTTCCTTGACTTCTCCCTGGGTCTCTTCCTGTGGAAGCCTTGTGGATGGAGAGAGTCTTCATGCTTCTCCAGTGTTTGAGTCCATTGCTCTGGGTCCAGGTAACGTTCTGGAAGCCCTGAAGCATCAAGAGAAATGATGACCCAGAAAGTGGTTTGTAACAGCCCAAGCAAGTAGAAAAGGGAAAGAAGGTTGCCTGTTTCTGCTGGAGGTCAGAGTATCAGCTGATGTGGAACATCTCCTGTGTTCCTGGCAGAGGGTTGATACCATGCCCATGTTATGTCTGCTCCCCTGAGGCAGCTCTGAGATGTGGGGAGCAGGCAGTCACCCTGGTTTCATGCATGAAGAGTTGAAGCCCAAGGAGGTCGATGATCCTCCCAAGGGCTGACAGGTAAGATAGTGAGAGCTGGATTTTGATCCTGGGCTTGTCAGGAAGAAGGACCTTGCTTCTGAATTAAGGAGAGAGGGCACTGTCTGGGGCTGGGATTGGGGCCAGAGGCAGAGATGGAATGTTGCAGTTTGGTGAGCTTCACATTCTAACAGTTCACGAGATGTATGTGTTATGTGAGAGGGATCATGCGAAACCCAGCAAAGGCAGAGTCCTTAGCTGTGGCGGGGTGGGGCAGGTGGAGAGGGAGATGGCAATAGACTTACCCACATTGTCACAGCAAAATTTTTGCGGCAATTGTTATAAGGACAGTGAGGAAGACTTTACACTGGGGGGGTGGGGGGTGTGGGCACAGAAATGGGGGTTTTGCAGTAGAGGAAAGAATATAACAAGGATGAGTGGGGATTTATAGCCAAGGAGCTGGGTGTGGGTGGCTGGATAGAAATTGTAAAAAATATTTATTTACATTACGTATTTATTCAGCTGCATTGGATCTTAGCTGTGGCCTGTGAGGCCTTCGTTGTGGTGTGCAGATTTCTCTCTAGTTATGGCACTCAGGCTTAGTTGCTCCATGGCACATGGGATCTTAGTTCCCTGATCAGGGGTCAAACCCATGTCCCCTCACTGGAAGGGAAGTCCCAGGACGGGAAATTACCAAGAGGAAACGTCAGGGGTCTTAGGGAGTCTGGTTAGACCAGCTTAACAGGGTTCTTGCTGATGGCAGGCCAGGGTGATGCAATGTGCAGAGTGGGTTATGAGGAATATAATTGGATATTGAGGGCAGGGGATTCTTGCTAAACTAACCTACAGGATTCTTGCTAAAACTGGACCAAGTAGGCCAAGGATAGAGTCTAGGTAGAGATCTAACCAAGCAGAGGGCTCAGAAAAGCCTGACTCAGGTGTGGTCAAGGAGACTTGGTCAAGGAGAGGATTTTGGTCAACACCCAGACCTCACATGAGATACAGGCTCAAGGCTCTTGTGGTACTAACTCCATTAGTTGGGACCACGGCTGCAGCACCTCTGTGTGCCAGCATTGGGTGAGGCTTGGCTTGGCTGCTGAGTGAACTGACAGCTGGCCTTAGCTCTGGGCTCCCCTGCTTCACTAAAAAAAAAAAAAAATTTAATTAATTTTTGGCTGTACTACACTGCATGTCAGCTTCCTTGGCAGCTCAGATGGTAAAGAATCAGGAGACTAGGTTTGATCCCTGGCTTGGGAAGATCCCCTGGAGGAGGGTGACTGCACCCATGAAATTAAAAGATGCTCCTTGGAAGGAAAGCTATGGCAAACCTAGACAGTATATTACAAAGCAGAGACATCACTTTGCTGACCAAGGTCCATTTAGTGAAAGCTATGACTTTTCCAGTAGTCATGTATGGATGTGAGAGTTGGACCTAAAGATGGCTGAGCACCAAAGAACTGATGCTTTTGAACTCTGGTGCTGGAGAAGACTCTTGAGAGTCCCTTGGACTGCAAAGAGATCAAGCAAGTCCATCCTAAAGGAAATCAACCCTGAATATTCATTGGAAGGACTGATGCCAAAGCTGAAGCGCCAATACTTTGACCACCTGATGCCAAGAGCCAACTCTTTTGAAAAGACCCTGATACTGAGAAAGACTGAGGGAAGGAGAAGAAAAGGCTGATCGAGGATGAGATGGTTGGGTGGCATCACCGACTCAATGGACATGAGTTTGAGCAAGCTCTGGGAGACAGTGGGGGACAGGGAAGCCTGGCGTGCTGTAGTCCACGGGGTCACAGAGAATCGGACACGACTTAGCGACTGAAAAACAACAACACAGATTCTAGTCACCCAGCCAGGGGTCGAATCCTCACCCTCTGCAGGGGAAGGGCAGAGTCCCAGCCACTGGACCATCAGGGATGTCCCAGGGGTTCTCCTGCCTCTCTGGCTGCCCCCTTGGGCCCTGCCTCTGCTGGAAAACCTATCCCAGTATGGCTTCAGTGGTCTGAACTTCACTGGAATGCCATTTTCCCTACTGCTCCACGAATCCCTCAAGGGCAAAGAATGCATCACACTCATCTTTGTTTCTTTAGCTCCATGGGGTCTCTGTCAACATCAAAGTGGGGTGGTGGTGCACAAAGCGTGGTTCTCTATTGTATACAAGAGCAGGTTGCACGAACAGCAAGGCTTGCAAGGCCTTGGGGAGGGATTTGCTCGGACAGACAGGACAGGGAAGGTGTCCTGTGTAGTGGGGACAGCAGGAGCACAGGGGAGAGTCTGAAAGGGGTAAGTGTGGTGCCATGCAGCCCCGGGGAGGGGGGGGATCAGTGTGGTGGGAGCTGTGGTCCCCATCAGGCTCACCTGGAGGCTGGTTAAAACACATTATTGGGGTCCCCCAGCCTTGGCCCAGGGTGTCTATGCCACTGGATCCAGAGTGTGGCTTGAGATATTCACCCCTAGCAAGTTCCCGGCTGCTCCTGGGGGTTTGGGGCCCAACTTTGAGAAGCACAGGCCTGGGGAAGAGGGGGATGCAAGACGGGGTGGTAGGGGGAGCTGATGGGGCTGGAACTTGCTGTATGATGGCGGAGTTTGTTTCTCAGTTCTGCAGGCAATGAGGGGCTAACACAGAGTCCCCGCAGGGAGGGGAAGTCAGTTCTTAGCCAAGATGGTCCTGGAAGGGAGAGAGGCAGGAGGCAGGGTGACCTTGGCCGTGGTCACCAGGCAGCTGGTGAGAAGGACTGGAGGCGTCTCTAGGGCGTGACGAATCGAGGAAGTCATCCTGGACGCTGAACTCTGGGCACCTACCTTGCTTCAGAGGCAGCATCGGAGAGAAAACACCCTTCCCAGGGAAGCTGAAGGCCCAGGTTCTTCCTCCTCAAGTGGTCCCAGTGTTTATCTCAGTAGATTTCTCCACCTTGAAAGACACGGTGCACTTGTTTTATTTTAAAGTGTTCACATGTGACATGGTACAGCATTTGTCTTTCTCTGTCTGCCGTATTTCATTTAGTACAGCGCCCTTCACTTCCACCCATGTTGTTGTAAATGCACTGTGAGCACTTGGGGACTTGTCTCTCAAGGTCAAAGTAACGCTGACCTCCCCTCCATACATCTACGCTGGTGGTGTCAGAAGTCTGGCCTCTCTGGCCATCCTTCTTTGGGCTTCAGGGGCCAGGAGGAATGGACGGGCTAAGTTAAGCCTCTCTAATTCAGAGCATCACCGTGGGATACCCTCTCTGTGTTCTTCTTTTCTTATATCAACTTGCTCTTGTCGCCTGTCAGTTTTCTGGAAGGTAATTGGCCTAAGTCAGGCTATGAGTCAATCACATTTCAGTGTAGATTGGTTTAATTCTCACCCCTAATTGTGCTGCTATTATATAACATTGGAGAAAATGGGCAGCTACATTGTCTGTTTTGGATGGTGCAGGTGGGGTGTTGGCAGGACACGGGTAATCTGAGGAACTGGGCTGGGTAGGGTGGGCTGGCATGATTGCTCTGGGGAAGAGGGGGCGCCGGGTCAGGAGAAGGGACCTGGGAGCCCTGGAGGCTGCCCTTCAGTCCTGCAGGCACAGCTGGGCCCTCCCCCACGCCTGTGCTCCATTGTTCTCCAATGACATCCTGTTTCCTCACTTCCAAATCACAAATTCCCGTTCCTCTCCTGCGGACCTCGTCCACATCCTGGGTAAAGTGTTTGTGTCTGAGCATGCAGGGCCACCTGGTGCAAAGGGGAGGCTCTTTGACCTGGTGCTGGCTCCCGGCCAGCAGGCTCCATCCAGGGACTCAGTTCCTAGCTGGCCAGCACGGGGACCTGGGAGAGATCTTGGGAGTCCTGGTGGCCCCACACTGGGATCTGGCTCCCATAGCAGCCCCAAGAGCCGTGGACAGTCTACACTGTTCTGAGTGAATTCCCACCCTGAGACTCTTGTCTCTACTCAGGGCATCATGGCCAGGTCAGGTCAGTCACTGCCGTGCAGATTTAGGCTGATGTCCACCTGCATCAGAGTCACAGGGTGGAGGGCGGAGTGTTTGTTAGAGGTGCAGCTCAGTGAATCCCACACTTGGAAGGCAGAGACAGCACTCAGGTTGAACTCGGCTTCCTGGGGTGCTCCTCACTCACCTAGGGGCTGTCTTGCTCCCTCACTTAGATCCTCAGTCCTTGAGTTCAAGAAGCCAGAAAGTAGAGGGGGTATAGTGGGACCTCCCCTGGCTCGCCCATGAGATGGATACCTTGCCCTCCCTCTGGCAAGCACAGGAAGTGCAGACCTCCTGGTCTGCAGGGGGTCTTCCCCGGCACTGGGCTTGCTGGCGGTGTCTAATGGCTGCCCATTGTCAGGGTCCTTCCCAAGTTCTGCCGGGAGAGTAGGAGGCAAATAAAGAACAGGACTGATGGCGGGTTCTCCCCTGCATTAGCGGTTCACAACCCTGAGCACTCAGATGCTCCATTAAGAAGTTTGTGTGACAAAGGGAGGTTTGGACTTGGAGTCGGAAAGCCCAGTGCGGTTAGTGGTATAAACTAGTAGTTCTCAATCTGGGTGATTTTCCCCCCAGAGGACATGGAGTCTAGAGGCATTTGGGGTTGTCGCAACTGGGGGTGGATGCTAGTGGCATCTGTCGGGCAGAAGCCAAGGATGCTGCTAATGATCTACATGCACAGAGTGGCCCCCACAGCAAAGAAGTATCTGGTCCCCAGTGTCAACAGCACCGAGGTGGAGAAAACCTGTTGTATGCTTGGGCCTCAGTCTCTCCATCTGTAAAATGGAGTCAGTCTAGGCCAATATTTTGCGAACTGAGTCAAAAACTATGGGTCATAAAATGAATATTATTGTTGTCACCAGCATTAGAAAAATTAAACAGAAAAGAATAGAAGACTTCCGAAATTACCAGAGCTCATGGCTCTGGTAAGGGTAGGGGTGTCGTGGGGAATGTGTGTGTGCTCACACTGGATCATGAAGTCATTGGTGTTTCTACTCCACTTTCTGGGCAAGAACTTTTTAAAAATTCATTTTCTCAGACAGTAAAGAATCTACCTGCAAAGCAGGAGACCCAGGTTCGATTCCTGGGTCAAGAAGGTGCCCTGGAGAAGGGAATGGCAACCCACTCCAGTATTCTTGCCTGGAGAATGCCACAGACAGAGGAGCGTGGTGGGCTACAGTCCACGGGGTTGCAAATGAGTTGGACAAGACCGAGCAACTAAGACTTTCATGTTTTTTGAATTACAATGCTGTTTATTACTGCTGTACAACAAAGTGACTCAGTTATACGTGCATACACACACACACACACACACACACACACATTTTCATATTCTTTTCCATTATGTTTATCATAGGATATTGAATATAGTTCCCTGTGCTATACAGTAGGACCTTGTCGTTCATCCTGGGAATCCCAAACTTCCGGTCCAGCCTCCTCCCCGCCACTTTCAGTCCAGCCTTCTCCCCGCCACTTCCGGTCCAGCCTTCTCCCCCCTCCCCTTGCCGGTCGCCAGTCTGTTCTCTGTCCTTGATTCTGTTTCGTAGGTGTGCTCATCTGTGTCATATTTCAGGTTCCCCGTATAAGTGAGCTCGTATGGGGTTTGTCTGTCTCTTCCTGACTTATTTCACTGAGTATGATAGTCTCTAGGCCCGGCCACGTTGAGGCAGATGGCACTGTATTCGCTTTTATGGCTGAGAAGTGTTCCGTCGTGCGTCTCACTCTTCCTTACCCATTCCTCTCTGCTGGTGGACACTCAGGTTGCTTCCATGTCTCGGTTATTATAAACAGTGCTGTTGTGAACATAGGGACGCATGTATCTTTTTGAACTACAGTTTTATCTGGATACACGCCTGCGGGTGGCATCACTGGATTATATGGAAACTCTATTTTGAGTTTCTTGAGTAACTGCCATACTATTTTCCGTAGTAGTTGCACCAATTTACAATCCCATCGACAGTGTAGGAGGGCTCCCTTTCTAAGAGACCATTTTAAATAACACATCCCAGAGGTCATGTCACCAGTAACTCACATGGTGGCTTTGAATTCACTGCTTTACAACGTATTTGACTCATGCTTAATTTTATCTTTATACTTTGATTGTAAACTCCCAGAAGGAAGGAGTCAGGATTTTACATTTTCCTTTAAAGGAATAGACTATTAGAGGGCCTTGTATACAGAAGACACTCAATAAATATTTCTAGATGTATGGAAAGATGAGTGAGCATAAGAGATTTGGGGGGAGATTTCTGTTGCCCATTTGTTAATTCTTTGGGGGGAGTTTCCCACTGAGATAAGATTACAGAGATGATGGTTATAAATAAATGCATTCGCTTTTTTTGGGTGATAATTGCTACCTTGTTTAAATCATTCTTTTCTTTTTCAGGGGACTTCCAAGCTGGTAGAAGAGTGGGTCTCTCCGTGTACCTCGGGGAATTTTTCGACATCCATGTGTTTGTCAACGGTACTGCGCTGCAGGGGGGCCAGCAGTAAGTCAGAGCCCAGAAAGTTCAAATTAGAAGAGGCCCTGGGAATCCCCCTTGTGCTCTCCCTCATTTTTTCAGACA
>SJYX01012912.1:3930-38155 GCA_006410675.1 Oreotragus oreotragus
CCAGAAAACAGCTGGTCCTTGGGAGGGAAATATTGTATAATATCCAATCTCTGTAGATATTCATGCCTTCATTTTCCATACTTCCTACGACATGTGCAACAATAGCATCTCTCAGTGAGCCTGCTAGGTCAGGTGACAGGGGCACAATGCCTGCTAGAAATCCATCTGTTGGTGGCATCCCTTCAAGGGCAACTGGGCTTCAAGGGACAATGTCTGTCACTTTGGGAGTTAGCCCTGCAGGCCGTTTGGGCCCAAACCCTTACTCCCCTTCTCCTAAAGTTAAAACATACCCCCAGATCAAATCTCCAGGCCACTTTTATGGAACATCTGGTCTGTTGCATCTTATCACTTTGTTCTTAAGCCACTTACTAACTCCTACAACCAAGACCGTACCCCCCTGTAGGTAACATCACTCCACCTCGCTTATTATTAAACCACTCATAATGTGCCTAGCAGGACCAGGTAACCCAGTCCTTTGTCATTACTACTGTTTTTGCCTAGAGTGGGTCTATGACAGTTAAATGTTTATCATTGGAAACACCCTAAACTGCACTTATGGAGGACTAGGGGAGGAAATCAGTGATTTATATTACCTCAAGAGCAACAAGAGGATAAGGTTTATGGCTGTTTCAATAAGTTCCTAGTCTCAGAGCACAGGCTTGGATTGCGTCACATCATGATATCTATTCCCATCCATGGTGGACAAACCAGTGATGAGTTAAGATTACAACCCCTTAATCCTACCCAGCACTGGTCATGCTGGAGAGCTTGGGAATGCCCACCTCCAGTCTGGGGGTCCCAAGAGGTCAACTTGCCTTGACTTGTCTAGTGATCTGGTCCTCAGAAGCTTGTCATGCCTCAATCTGCTCGGGGACCCACCAGTCCAGGGGACCCAGGAGGTCGACACACCTCGACCTGCCAAGGGACCCAATTCTCGGGAGACCGACCTGCCTTGACCTGCCCAGAATTTGATCTCCAGGAGACTGTCATGCCTCAGCCTGCCTGGGGATCTGCACCCTGACCCAGGGACACCCGAGTCTCAGGTTGCAACAGTACTGGGTAGGATAAGCTTCAAAAAGACTCACCCATAAGGAAGTCTACCCATAAAATAGGAGGCTTAGTAGTTTTATTCTTTTTTTTCTTTTCCTCCATGTCATCGCTGTCTTTCAAATGTCAAATAACCAATCCACTTCCCGGCAGACACCCTAGAGGTGCTGCTCAGTTCTCTAAGGGAAGTTGCTTAAAATTCTTCTGCACCATTGAGTGGCCCTGGTATCCTCTGGGGCACAAGGAACACTGGCTTGAGGATGGGAATTTAGGTTACAGTGCCATCCTACAGCAAGACTTATTCTGCAAAAGACAAGGGGAAACAGACAGAGATCCCCTATGTCCAAAATTTCTTCTGACTAAGAGATATGAAGGAATTCTGTCTTAACTATGGGATTATTGTATGCCCTAAAAGTTAGCCTACTAGGCAAATGCTGTTAGGTACAGACAATCAAGAGAAGGAAACCCCCTGTGAAGGCTCACCTCCTGTGGCACCTGAGTTGTCTGGTGCTCCTTTCTTGTATCCAAACATGCCCCCATATCTGGGAGCACCCCCTCCACAAAAACCAACTTGAGTATGTCCCTTAGTTGGACTGAAAGATAATCTGGGTCTGTTCCCTGGAGAAGGAAATGGCAATCCACTCCAGTACTATTGCCTAGAAAATCCCATGGACAGAGAAACCTGGTAGGCCCAAGTATATTGGGTCGCAAAGAGTAGGACACGACTGAGCGACTTCACTTCACTTCACTTCACTTCATAAGCCCTTCTCCCTCTTAGAACTAAGACAGATCATACAAGACCCGGGAAGCTATACAGAATACCCAAACAAATACATAGATACATTCCAGCACATTACCTTGGCCTTTGACTTGACATAAAAGGACATCATGGTCATATTTAGTCAAACTTTATCTGACCCTCAGTATTTTAGGGTCTTAAAGGAAGCCCGAAGGTATGCTACAGGGCTTCACATGTCCAATGATAAATACCCAGTGGGGGAAAATGCAGTCCCCTTCTCAGATCCTAATTGGAATTATAATAACCCTAAGCACATCTGGGAAAGGGATCATTTTATGATCTGTGTAAAGGTAGGACTAAAATCATCCCAGAAAAAAGTAGTTAGCTATGCCTGGGTCTCAGCAATAACCCAGGAGCCCAGTGAGAATCCCACTGCCTTTCTGGAAAGGCTAAAACATGCCCCCCATAAGTTCACAGTCTGGACTTAGACTCTTACGAGGAATAAGTAATTTTAAAAGACAAATTCCTGTCCCAATGTGCATCAGACATCAGGATTAAGTTACAACAGTTTTAGCAGCAGGACCCTGCTGCCTTTTTAGATGAGATGGTCCAGACAGCCACCAATGCCTTTTATAATAGAGAGCAGGAGAGGGAGGGCAAGGCCCAGGAAAGGGAGAAAAGGAAAGAGACAAGGCAAGTCCAGATGCAGGTCGCCCTTCAGGGAAGCCCTATGACAAGCTCTGAGTCCCTAAAGGACAAGGCATGAGGCAAATGCTTAACCTGTAGGCAGGCAGGACATTGGGCCAAAGAGTGTCCAAACCATGACAAGTCTCCTAAAATGGCTTGCTACAAATTCCATCAACTGGGACATTGGGCGGCACTCTGCCCTCAGGACCCAAGAGCCTTAAGGTCAAGCGCCAAGTCTTCCCTCACAATGGTTCAGCAGGACTTTAGCGGCCCGCTCCAGCCAGCCCGTCTGTCACAGATAACCTTCACGAGGCTGGAGCCAAGGGTGCAACCGGATGTGGCAGGGAAATCTGAGAATTTCTTGGTTGACACAGGGGCTACCTACTCTGTCCTGACCTTCTACTCCAGGGCTTTCTCCTCCCAAACCTGTACCCTTTTGGGTGCTACAGGATATAAACAATTACAAAAAGATTCACCCAAGGACTTCTTTGTTGCTGATATGGACAAATATTTTCCCACCAGTTTTTGATGGTCCCTGAGTGCTTGGACTGCAAGGAGATCCAACCAGTCCATTCTGAAGGAGATCAGCCCTGGGATTTCTTTGGAAGGAATGATGCTAAAGCTGAAACTCCAGTACTTTGGCCACTTCATGAGAAGAGTTAACTCACTGGAGAAGACTCTGATGCTGGGAAGAATTGGGGGCAGGAGGAGAAGGGGAGACAGAGGATGAGATGGCTGGATGGCATCACAGACTCGGTGGATGTGAGTCTGGGTGAACTCCGGGAGATGGTGATGGACAGGGAGGCCTGGCGTGCTGCGATTTATGGGGTCACAGAGAGTGACTGAACTGAACTGAACTGAACTGAACTGAGTGTCCTACTCCCTTACTGGGCAGAGATATACTCACTAAACTAGGAAATTTTTTTCAGCCCCTAGAGCTCTACAGCTTCTGGTTAATACTGAGGAACCCATTACACCCTCTCCAATAGAGAGGGACCAAACACTATGGGAGGACAAAATTAACCCCCACATGTGGGGCCAGGGAATTCCTGGATGAGCCCACCAAGCTGAACCAGTCATCATTGTCCTCCGAGATCCCACTTGGTTTCCTAACCAGAAACAATATCCCCTCGAAAGAGAGGCTCGNTACTGAGGAACCCATTATACCCTCTGCAACAGAGAGGGACCAAACACTATGGGAGGACAAAATTAACCCCCACGTGTGGGACCAGGGAATTCCTGGATGAGCCCACCAAGCTGAACCAGTCATCATTGTCCTCCGAGATCCCACTTGGTTTCCTAACCAGAAACAATATCCCCTCGAAAGAGAGGCTCGGGAGGGACTACAGCCTTTAATAAATAAATTCCTTGCTTCTGGGCTATTGGTCCCCACCAGTTCACCACGTAACACCCCAATCCTCTCAGTAAAGAAAAAAGATGGAACCTGGTTAATGGTTCAAGATCTCCGGATCATAAATGAAGCTGTAGTCCCCCTCCATCCCACAGTACCCAATCCCTATGTAATCTTGGGAGAAATACCACCCAGTGCCAAGTGTTTTACAGTCCTGGATCTCAAAGATGCATTCTTTGGCATACCACTGCCTAAAGTATCCCAATATCTTTTTCCCTTCAAGTGGGAGGCTTCAGGAGAAAAACACCAACTGATGACTTGGACAGTATTACCTCAGGGGTTCAGAGATAGTACCTACCTGTTTAGGCAGCATCTTAGCTGGGATCTCCTAGATCTGGACCTGGGATCTAATGGAAAAATATTACAATATGTAGATGGCATATTAATCTGCTCTCCAGATGAGGAAAATGCCCGATAACATGCAATTCAGGTTCTAAACTTTTTGGCAGAGAGGGGATAAGTTCCTGATGCTAAGACACAGATGGTCGAGACAAAGGTCATTTACCTGGGAGTTCAGATTAGACATGGGTCCGGGAGTTTGTTCTCTGATCGAGTACAAGGAATCCTCCAACTGCCCTCCACCACGACTTGAAAACAGTTGTGAGCTTTCCTGGGGCTAACAGGGTATTATAAAATCTGGATACCCAACTATGGTCTAATTGCCCAGCCTNAGACATGGGTCCGGGAGTTTGTTCTCTGATCGAGTACAAAGAATCCTCCAACTGCCCTCCACCACGACTTGAAAACAGTTGTGAGCTTTCCTGGGGCTAACAGGGTATTATAAAATCTGGATACCCAACTATGGTCTAATTGCCCAGTCCTTATATGAAAGCTTAAAGGGATGGGACGATTCAGTCCCATTTATGTAGGGAACTCCTCAAAAGAAGGCAAAAGCTACACTAAAATAAGCCTTAACTCAAGCACCCACCTTGAGGTTGCCAGACCTCCCAGAAAAACATTCCAACTTTATGACCATGAAAGAGAGAGAATAGCCTTGACAGTGTTAACTCAAAGGTTGGGACCTGAGCCCCAGCCTGTAGCTTACTTATCCAAGAGGCTCAACTAAACTGCCCGAGGCTGGTCTCCCTGCCTTTGAAATCTTGCAGCTATTGCAGTCTTGATAGAAGATGCTTTAAATGTCTATTGTGGGGGGCAAACTAACTATTTTTACCAGCCACCAAGTGAAACAACTCCTGAATGGGAGAGGCCATTTATGGATGTATGATCAAACTATCCTCAGATATCAAGTAATGCTGATGAAAAATCCAGGCCTGACTATATCCTCTTGAGGTTCTTAATCCAGCTATGCTCCTGCCTACCCCTGAGGGCTCTCTCCCTTTTCACTCTTACCTAGAAACTTTGGCCCATTGGATAAAACCCCAAGAGAGACTGTCAGATCCTCTGACCAATCCTAAGGAAATCTGGTACACTGGTGGAAATCTGGTACAGCTTTGTCTCGGATGGAAAAAGAAGAGCTAGATATGCAGTAGTCTCCAATTTTGAGATCGCAGAGGCTAAATGTTTGCCACCAGGTACTTCATCCCAATTAGCTGAGCTCATAGTCCTGACTCAAGCTTTAGAGCTGGGAAAAGGAAAAGAGCAGCCATTTACACTGACTCCAAGTATGCCTTTCTGGTGCTACATGCACATGCTGCTATTTGGGAAGAAGGAGGCCATTTGACCACCCAAGTGTCCCCAATCAGATATGGTGATCAAATCCTTAGGCTCTTGGGGGAAGTCCATCTGCCTACTGAGGTTTCAGTCTCCCACTGTAAAGGACACCAGAAAGGGAGCACTGAAGTGGCATGAGAGAACCAAGTAGCTGATCAGGCAGCTAAGAGAGCAGTCTTACAGACCAATGACCTAAAAGGGGTTGCCACCCTAGTTCCACAGACTAATTTGCCAGAAACTCCTCCATATACTGAAGGTGAGACTCTTAAAGCTAATAGCACAGGCTTTCAAGATCATATGGGGTGGTTCCAAAAGGAAGGACTCATTTTTCTGCCTGGGAACCTCCAATGGAAGTTGGTTACCTCCTAACATGCCACCACTCAGTTAAGGGAGAAGGCCCTCCAAAGATGACTAGAAAGATCCTTCAGTGGAACAGACCACCAAACAACTATAATGCAAGTTGTCTTCTCTTGTCCCACTTGCCAATTAAACAACCCCCCAGGGAGCTCAAAGACCCCAGCTGGCCCAGCCCATCCAAAGACGTGGGACCTACCTAGGAGAGGACTGGCTGATGGACTTCACCCAGATGCCAGTTTCCCAAGGGTATAAATACCTGTTAGTCATGATAGATACATTCACAGGATGGATTGATGGCTTTTCCACCCAGCCTGAGAAGGCTAAGGAGGTGGTAAAAAACTGCTCCATGAAATCATTCTGAGAGTTGGTCAGCCCAAGTCATTACAAAGTAACAATGGGATATCATTTACTTTTAAGGTCATCTAAGGGGTCTCTTGGGCTTCCCTGGTGATTCAGATGGTAAAGTGTCTGCATGCAATGCAGGAGACCAAGTTTGATTCCTTGGTCGGGAAGATCCCCTGGAGAAAAAAAATGGTAATCCACTCCAGCACTCTTGCCTGGAAAGCATTGGGCATTACTTATTATCTCCATTGTGCCTGGAGGCCTCAGTCTTCAGGAAAAGTAGAAAGAGCCAACCAATTGTTAAAATCAGCAATAAAAAGATAACCCAGCAGCACTCCCTGGGTTGGAAGGAGGCTTTACCGATAGCTCTCCTCTGCATCTGTATTGTCCCTAAGGAACAGGTTGGTCTTAGCCATTATGAGGTGCTATATGGGAGACCTTCCTAGATCTGGAGGCTCAGACCCTCTGGTCTTATACCAAGGCCATTGGGCAATTCGAACAGGATATACGCTTATGGGATGTTAACCAGGACCCAAAAGATTCTAAAGAGCTACCACTATATGCTCCAGGGACTCAAGTCCTAATTAAAGTCTGGAAGGATGGGTCCCCAAAGGCTCAACTGCAGTCCACATGGGAGGGGCCCTACCCTGTAATAAATACTTTCTACCACACAACAGTCAAGGTACCAGGATACAACTCCTGGATTCACTACTCATGAGTCAAGGCATGGAAGAAAACAGAGGAGGACACTCAATACATCTATCAACAAGCCACAACATGCAGTGCCAGTTCAATAAGGATGTATAAAACTACACCCAACCACGGAAGATACCACTCACCCCTGGATGGACACGGCTATAAGGACTCCGAGGCCTGAGACTAGCAAGGGGGGAAGACCCAATGCCCCTTGCCATTCCAGCTCAGCAGGAAGTAGCCAGAGAGACCTGGATGCCACTGTTCCCAAAGAATTGGGCCTCCTATCTCTTGAGGGGGAAATGTTAGGTAGTTAGAATAGGAAAAAAGATTCTAAAATATTTGTGGCTAAAAGACAAAGAAAGGAAAAAGCTGGTGAAAGTAGAACAAAGGAAAGTTTGAAGACCAGAGTGAGAATCTCAGATGAAACAGAAGCCCTCCCAGTTTACATAGGGCAGGTTCAGGAAGAGGAGAAAAAAAAAAAATTAAATAAATAAAAAGAGAAGCCCAAACTGAGCCTCTCTCTTCTCTTTTCTTTTCTTCACATCTTTTGGGTTGACCCATCCCCACACCTCGAGGATGTATTTTCCTTTGCTTGCAAATAATACTGAGCTGTAACTGAGCTGTAACACTGGTCCACAGTTTAAACTGAGCTGTAACAAAGCTGTAACACTGGTCTATTTGTCACTTCAAATTTTTGCTGTAGCGAGACCGAATCGAGGAAATTACACACTCCCCTGACACAACTGTCTCGTCCGCTGCTGTCCCCTTCTCTTTTTGTCTTCAGTCTTTCCCAGCATCAGAGTTTTTTCCAATGAGTTGCCTTCTTTGCATCAGATGGCCAGAGTATTGGAACTTCAGCACCAGTACCTCCTACGAATATTCAGGGTTGATTTCCTTTAGAACTGACAGGTTTGATCTCCTTGCTCTACTCTCAGATCTGTATATGACTACTGGAAGCTAATAGCTTTGACTAG
Organism: Oreotragus oreotragus; assembly: GCA_006410675.1. Lineage (NCBI taxonomy): Eukaryota > Metazoa > Chordata > Mammalia > Artiodactyla > Bovidae > Oreotragus > Oreotragus oreotragus. The sequence goes on from SJYX01012912.1 coordinate 11,855, forward strand.
ACAGACCTTTGTTGACAAAATGATGTTTCTGCTTTTTCATACACTGTCTTGGCTTGTCAATGTAAGAAAGTTGAGCACCAAAGAACTGATGCTTCTGAACTGTGGTATTGGAGAAAGCTTTTGAAAGTCCCTTGGGCTACAAAGAGATGAAATCAGTCAATCCTGAAGGAAATCAGCCCTGAAATGGAAGGACTGATTCTGAAGCTGAAGCTCTAATACTTTGGTCACCTGATGTGAAGAACTGGCTCATTGAAAAAGACCCTGATACTGGGAAAGATTAGTGGCAGGAGGAGAAGGAAAGACAGAGGATTAAATGATTGGATGGTATCACGGACTCAATGGACATGAGTTTGAGCAAGCTCTGGGAGTTGGTGATGCACAGGGAAGCCTGGCATGCTGCAGTCCATGGGGTCACAAAGAGTTGGACATGACTGAGCAACTGAACTGACTGAGGTTTGTCATAGCTTTCCTTCCAAGGAGCAAGTGTATTTTAATTTCTACAACATGAGAGTTGATTAATAAATGTTAGTCTCTGATGCTATCATTTTGCCTATCCCCCATGCTTTTTCCAAGTTTTCTTGCAGCTCTTCTGCTTTTTCCAGTCTAGGAAAAAGCCTGCTTTATCTAGATTTTCATTTTTAAAGATTTTGAAACATATCCAACACAAAAAAGAATATGAAACACTGTAAATAGCAATTTCTTGGTTTTTACATTTTGAAGCTTTTTAAAAAACCTTTTTGTTTTAGAGATTTTTAAACACATACAGAGGAGAGAAAATGGTGAAATGGACACCCATAAACCTGTCACCCAGCCTTATGACCAACCTTGTTTCTTCTTTATCCTCTTTAACTTGTTCCCACTCATATTCTTTCAGCTTAATTGAGGTGTAATTGGCAAACTTAAAAATTGCATATATTTAAGTATACAACATTGTTGTATACTTAAATTGATTTAAGTATACCTGTGAAATGATTTTCACAATCAAGCTAATTAATATGTCCCTCACCTCACAGGTACCTTTTGTGGGTGTGTTTGATGTGAATAGTTGCAATCAACTCTCTCAGCAAATGTCAAGTACACAACACATTATTATTAACTATAGTTACCATTTTGCACATTAGGTCTCTGGAACATAGTGTTATAGTGAAATTATAGTTTGTACCCTTGAAATAACTTCTCCTTAATCTCCCCATCCACAAGCCCCTGACAACCATCCTTCTATTCTCTGTGTCACCTAGTTCAACTGTTCTAGATTACACATGCTAGTGAATTCATACAATATTTGTCTTGTGTCTGGCTTAGTTCACTTAGCACATTTTGCCAATTTTGATTCGTATCTCCAAAATTTATCATCTTTGCAGATATGCCAGATCCCCTGGCCATCCCTTCTTGTTACATCCCTGAGACAGGACCGTTTGGAAATCATTCTCTACTTTGTCCTTGAATGTTTTAGTTCTGTTTACCGTAAACTACATATCATCCTTTTGTACACTTCCAAATCACATAACAGGCTTCCCAGGCAATGGTAGTGGTAAAGAATCTACCTGCAATGCAGAATACACAAAAGACTTTGGTTTGATCCCTGGGTCAGAAAGATCCTATGGAGGAGGGCATGGCAACCCACTCCAGCATTCTTGCCTGAAATATTCTATGCTCAAAAGGAGTCTGTTTGGTTACAGTCCATTGGGTCACAAAGAGTCAGACATGACTGAGGGGCTGATCACAGAACTTACATAAATAATTCTGTATGTAACATTGGCAACTTGCTTCTATCAGTGTTATGTTTTGAGATGTATCCATGTGGATATAACACTGTCACTTTCACTTTTCATGTTGATATATGTAAAGCAAGTATATATGTATTCATTTTCATTCTCCATTGTTATAAGTAAAAATCAAATATTCATGCCTATGTCAAGGGTCAACTAAGATTTTTTTATATTTTTATATAATACCTTACTGAAAATTCTTGTACATGAATTTTGAGGACACAGGAGTTTTTATATGAAATGATGGGGTCAATGGTATGCTTACTTTGACTTTCATAAGAGTAATCAATTTGCTGTTCAAAGTGTTGCAGTCTCAGTTCTGATGTGTAAAAACTTTGGAAAATGTTACTCCCATCCTGACAACAAGAAAAAGATAAATAAACTGAAAATCAATGACTTTCCTCAGTTGTTGGACAAACTTCTGCCTTGAAACCTGAAGAGACAGGTGAGTCCAGAGAGCAAGCAGCTCACCTGGAGAAGCTGCTAGAACTATGAACTGGTGGGAACATTAAATGATCATTTTGAAGAAGAGCTGGAGGAGGAGTGTGAAGAGAGGGACTCCTGGGGTCCCCAAGTGGTCATGGGCTTCACCTTTAGGAACCTATTAAGTTCTCATGGGAAGGGAAGAAGAGGGGATTGTTGTCGTTTGGTTATGTCTGACTCTTGGCAACCCCATGCACTGTAGCTCGCCAGGCTCCTCTGCCCATGGAATTCCCCAGACAAGAATATTGGACTGAGTTGTCATTTCCTTCTCCAGGGAATCTTCTTGACCTGGGAACTGAACCTGTGCCTCCTGCATTGCAGGCGAATTCTTTACTGCTGAGCCTCCAGGGAACCCATCAAGTTCTTACGGTGATGAAAAACAGTAACAAATCCCCTCTTGTCTTTGACAGAAGAAGGAGGAAGTAACCATTTTGAAATATGTTCAGAGGGTTGTCTGTAGCAAAGGCATGTTCTCCAGTGGAAAAAACTTATCTCATGTGCCAAGGAGGCATCTCTGTATTTCTGGAGGAGGAATTCTGGTATTTCTGTCTTACCTAGTGGGGCAAGGGAAGGTTAAGGAACACAACCTAAAGATATGGACCTACTAAAAGATGGAAATTTAGTCACAATTTATCACTGCTTCTGCTCACACTTGACCTTCACACCAATAGGGATCAATTACAGTTTCAGTAGCTTACAGAAGAAAATGCTTCAGAGGAAAAGGAATTTGAGGAGGCATTCTTTTTTTTATTATTATTTTAAATTTTTATTGGCCTATAGTTGATTTATAATGTTGTGTTACTTCAGGTATACAGCAATATAGATCTGTTATACATATACATGTATCCACTCTACTTTAGATTCTTTTCCCATATTGCTCTATGGTTCATATTCTCCACAGTGGTAGTGGGAAAGTGTTAGTTGCTCAGTCATGCCCGACTTTCTTAAGAAAATGCAAAATAACAAGAGAGGGAAAAAACAAGAACACTAGAAGATTTTAAAGACTCTGGTACTGTGGCTCCAGAAAATATCAAACAGAGCTCAATGATGGAGAAATCAGAGCACTCATATATAGCTGTTGAGAATATAAAATGATGAAGCTACCCTTGAAAATACTCTGGAAGTTTCTTAAATTATGAAACGTAGAGATACCATCGATTCCACTCCTAAGTACCTGCACATGGGAAATGAAAATATATGTCCACATAAAACTCATATAAGCATGTTCATATCAGCACTATTCATAACAGCTAAGAAGTAGAAATTACCCAAGTGTCCATCAGCTGATGAATAAATAAACGAAATGAAGTGTATTCTAACAATGGAATAATTATCCATATGTATAAAAGGAATATAGTTCTACTATATGTTGTCTCATGGATGAACCTTGAGAAGACATTGTGACAAGTGAAATAAGTCAATTATGAAGACCACATAGTATACAATTCTCTTCATATTAAATGTCCAGAATAAAGGAATATATAGATCCAGAGAGTAGACTGTGGTTGTCTAGGGCTTAAGGGGGCCAGAGAATGTCAACTAAAGCATATGTTCCTTCATTTTTGTGGTGATGAAAATGTAAAATTGATTGTATTTGTAGTTCCACATATATTTGAAAGCAACAGAACTTCATACAGTAACTTTGAATCCAATAGCCTTGTTCAACTCTTTCATTAGTTCTAATAATCTGTGATGTTCTCTCTCTACCCATCTTCCTCTCTCTCCATCTCAGTCATTCTCAATTTCTTTTCTTACTCTTCTAGCTACACAGAAGGAAAGTGGTAAACCTCTGAGCATATTTTTCCCAAAAATGAACTGAATTCTTTTGATGACTCTATTGATTATTTTTAAAGGTATATTTTGCTAGAAACACTCAATGTAAAGACTCTTCTAACCATTCTTTTGAAAATTATAATGTTACACCTTACTCCAATATTTCTGAAACTGGATAGAAGGGAGAAGGGCACAACCTTTAAAAGAATAACTTGCCCAAGGACATGACAAAAACTGATTGGAACCAAATAGGTCCAAGATGGTGGACAAGTCAGCTTCCCCTAGACATTGATCCTTGGCTTCCCTGGTGACTTAGATGGCATAGAATCTACCTGCTATGCATAGAATCCAGGTTTGACCCCTGGGTTGGGAAGATCCCCTGGAGAAGGGAATGGCAACCCACTCCAGTTTTCTTGTCTAGAAATCCATGGACAGGATCCTGGGCTACAGTCCAGGGACTTGCAAAGAGTCAGACACAACTGAGTGACTAACACACACACACACACATACACATATATGCTCACTGCAAAATATCAGCATTTAAATGATACACTCACCAGCACCGTGACAGTTCCAAGACCACCAGAAAGGTCATAAAGTGGGCAGAGGCTCAATTCCTAGAAACACAAACCCTTCCCCAAAATAGCTGGAATACTCCTCCTACTCATTAGTCTATGAAATTATCCAGTCCTATAAAAAGTGACAACTCCATACCCTGGGGCTGCTCCTGACTTCTGAGATGGTACACACTCTGTCTGTGGAGTGTGTCTTTCTCCAAATAAATCCACTTCTTATCTATCACTTTGTCTTTTGGTGAGTTTTTTCTGTGATGAGACATCAAGAACCTGAGTTTCTTTAAAAAATAAAATCCTCCTTTTTATTATCCTTTATTATTTGTATCATTTTATTTAGTTTGTTGCTTAGTTTTCTATTTTTTGCTCTCTCATAAATATATATGAACTTCATGAAAGCAAGAATTTGTTTTTGTTTTCTCATATAATCCTAGTAACTTTAAGAAATAATTCACACACTGTATGTGCTCAGTAATATTTGTGCATTGAATAAATGCATTTTGCTGAGTTAAGAAAATGGTTCCTGTTCCTACTTTGTTAACATGCACTATCCTCCTATCCAGAAGAAGTTCATGTTTTATTAATAAATGTAGGTAGATGATCTTATATACCTCTCCATTAATCAATTAATATAATCAATTACTACATTACAGACTTGCCAAAATTAAGCCATCATTTGATTCCTGGGATAAAACTCAATTACTTGCATACCACACATACGTACACATGTACAATCTGGTAGCCAGCCTAGATTAAATGAGACTAAGACTCTTTCAACTGTGAAGATACTTTGGGGATACTAACTTATTACAGGCATGAAACAGATTGAAAACATGTTTTAGATATAAAATGCAAAGCATGTTTTCCATTGTATTTTGGAAGTGACCAAGGAATGTGATATAGCAATGCTGTCTATCCCAGAGGACAGAACCAGGGGCCATGGAGAACAAGGAACTGGACACTAAAGAGAAGACAAAAGACCAATCTGAGAGCATTTTCTACTCAAGACACAAGACTTATAGAAAATAATAAAGTGGCATGTGTACTTCTGATAGTGTCAAGAATAACCCTGTGTCAGTGGAATAAGTAAATCAATCAAAACCCAAAAATTGTCAAACTATTAAAAACATAAGATCCATCTGTATGCTTTCTGAAAGAAATACACTTCAGATGTAATGATATAAAAATATTGAAATTAAAAGGATATATAAGTTACATTTTACAAACAGAAATAAGAAATTTAGAGTGGTTATACTAATACCACATAAAACAGATTTGTTTTAAAAAGTCACCAGTGATAAAAAGGTATGATAATTATGATTAAAAAATCAATTTTTAAGAGATATAGTGATTATGTATATGTACTTAACCAAAGAGTGCTAGCATACATGAAAATAAAGATAAAATTGTAGAGAGAAATACAGTTGCACCATAATAGTTGGAAACTTCAATTCTCTATTTCTGAAATATATGGCATAAGTAAACCAAAAATCAACAAAACATGAACAAAGTCATTAAGCAATCAACCTAACAATTCACTCAATAACTTCTCAAGTGTGCAAGGAACATTTTCTACAATAGAACATATGTTAGGCCATAAAACAAGTTTTTCAATAAATTTAAAAAGATTGAAATCATGCAAAGTAAATGGTCTGACTACCATGGAATGAAATTAAACATTAACAACAGAAGTAAAGTTGGAAAATTACAAATAAGTGGAAATGAAACAATGCCTTACCAAGTAACTAAAGAGTCCTATTTTCCTTGTTGAAATGACTACTCAAATATTTGCCCATATTATAATAGATGGTTTCTTCTTGGCTTCTTGTAATTGAATAGCTGTTCCTTATATATCAAAACTAAGATTTGTAAACATTTTGTCTCAGTCTGTGGCTTGACTTTTTATTTCATAACCATGTGTTTTGAAGTGCAACGAGTTTTAATTTTGCTAAAGTTCAGTTTATCAAATTATTCTTTTGTGGATCATGTTTTATGATGCTGTATCTAAGAACACTTTTCCTTTCCCAGTATCATGAATATTTTCTCTTGTTTTGTTCTCTGGGAAATTTCATATTTTTATCACTTAGGTTTAGCCTTGTTTTGGTTTAATTTTGGAATATATATATGAAATAAAGATTTAAGAATTTTGTTTCTTTGTTTTGTTTTTACTTATAGATCCATTAAATAGTCCCAGCACAGTCTTTTTGAAAATACAAATATCAAATCATTTTAGCATTTTTGTCAGAAATGAATTGATCATTAATTAAAAGATTTATTTCTGGACCTGTATTTCTGTTCCATTGAGATATACATGTATATCTATGTAAACAATACTTTGTCTTGTTGACTTAAATTTTCAAATTATGTAGTTTTTCAGTATCAAACTTATAACCCAAGATTTTCTCAATTTTTGGTATATTTTGATTCTTTACATACCCATATAAATTTAAAATTAGCTTTTGGACTTCTAATCTATTTTGATAAAGATTGTCTCATGTATGTGTTCACAGGAAGGGACTAATGCCTGAGGAGACTAAATCTGCTGATCAAGCTGCACTGGACAGGTTCTGTCTTTACTGCCTGGACTCATTGCAGTGGAGATGGAAACCCCTGCACCATCATAGATCTGGCTGCAAGAAAGGTCTGTAAAACTGTGATACAGTGCTTACTTACTCATACCAGGCTGTGGGCCATGAGAATGACACTGATTCACTCTGCAATAAGACAGTGAATGGCAGAGGGAATGTCTTTACCTGCTACTGACTAGGTGACCACACTCAACTCTTGCCCCCTCTCAGGGTTCTTGGTCCTGCCTCATCTCTGTGGACACTTTTTCAAGTTAACATGTTATTGTTCCAATCTGTAGGGGAGCAGAGCTTGACACCCTAAAAATCTCTCTTTGTCATGTGGACTATTTCAAGATGAAAATTATCAAGGCCCAAAAGACTCAGGAAGAAACTTTGACCTTCTCCCTAACTGCTAAGAGAATGTGAATAGAAGACGTGTTCCAGGAAGAGAACATCATCATCTGTAACTAGAGCTAGCTACAGTAGACAGGAAGGAACCCAACACAGTCTGCTTGGTAAAATTCCTGTCTGTGTCCTATTGTCTCTGCCTGGCCCAACAAACACTGGTTTACCAAATCCATGCTTTTCCAGCTCTGTGTGAATTGCCTTCCTCCCTTTGAAGTCCCAAGCCACTACCCCAACATCTTTTGTCTTCAGCCAAGGATGGTATTTAAAGTGAGGACTTCAACCATTTCGGTGAGTTATACAGTTTTCCTGGATCTCTCCCATGTATACATGTGACTAAATTTTGGTCTTCTGTTAATCTGAATCATATCAGTTTAATTCTTAGATTAACTAGAAGAACCTAGAAGGATAGAAAAAAATGTCTTCCTCCCTGACAAGTCTGAACAGCTAACTCCCGTCACACCAATGTGCTCTTGAACCTGACCTGTCCTGTTTCCCAGTTTTCCAGATCATCTGTAATGAAATCTGCAATTTCCCAGTTGCATTATGTACTTCAGCTTATATCCACAATGTGCTTACTATTGTAATTCCAAGTGCAGCAGGGCCTTGTCCCAGTGGTTAACATTCTCAGTCCTTATGCTCCAGGAGGNGCTAACTCCAGTCACACCAATGTGCTCTTGAACCTGACCTGTCCTGTTTCCCAGTTTTCCAGATCATCTGTAATGAAATCTGCAATTTCCCAGTTGCATTATGTACTTCAGCTTATAACCACAATGTGCTTACTATTGTAATTCCAAGTGCAGCAGGGCCTTGTCCCAGTGGTTAACATTCTCAGTCCTTATGCTCCAGGAGGCCTGGGGCTATGTGCTCATGAATCATCAGGTAATTAATGTCTTCCTTTTGGTGAGGGTTTTTTGCAGTGTGATGATACTGTGATAGCTATTGTGAAACTCACTTGAGAATGAGCTGATAGTCAGCCATCTGGTGGCCCCTGCCATTCACAGGCTTCTGGTATCACTGATGTTGGGAGGACCCACTAAAAAATCAACTCAAAAAATTTAGACACTCTTTTCCCCTCCATTCTCCTAGTCCACTCACCTCAGAGAAAGGCACTTGGGTCACTGATAATTGAATAAGGTTGTCACCAGAAAAGGATTTTACCCTCCTGACTTCTTCCTGAGTCATTATCAGCAAGGGAGTGAAAGACTTCTGTAAGCTTATTTTGAAAACTTAGTATTCCTCACTATCCATCCTCAGTATATCATTCTTTCCCCCAATAGAAGCCCAGACAACTTGGTTGCCATATCCTATGAGTGACAACAGGACAAAAGGAGCTTAAAGTTTTAAACTTAAACCCTAGTTAAGCTGTGTAAAAATGCCCTTGTCTCTTCTGCATATGGCTTGTCCACCTGAAAAGTCTAGGTGGAATTAGAGGTGATCAAAACAAAACAAAAAAAAGAGGTGATATGCAGATTTTGTAGATAGTAAACCCCAGTACTTGTGGTAGACGCCAACTTAGACTCTAGGACATACAGTGTGGAGAAGGGACACAGAATTGTTCCCAGAGACTTACAAAAGAAAATGCCCTGTGCTTCTCTCATGAATTGCTATAACTATCTTAAATTTAGCTGATCTTTGAACGTGCTCTGCTAGATATCTTGACCATAATTTGATCCATATTCACTTCACTTCATTGAAATTGTTTTGGAAATAGCGGGGAATGACCTCAGCTCCCACATCAATGAACACCTCTTTTTGCTGCCCCTGTCCCATTCCCTTCATGATGCTTTAGTCATTGTGTGAAGAGATGAAAGCCACTTGCCTGATGGCACAGGCATGGGACAAGCTGGACTGATTGCTCTCATTCAGGCTCTTCAGAAATAATTTTATCTAGTGTCACTATGAATATTGATAGTTTTGCCTTTGTCTAAAGTGAAAACCTGTGTAATAGGGTATAAATCAGTCTGTTGGGCTGCTGCTGCTAAGTCACTTCAGTCGTGTCCGACTCTGTGTGACCCCATAGACGGCAGCCCACCAGGCTCCCCCATCCCTGGGATTCTCCAGGCAAGAATACTGGAGTGGGTTGCCATTTCCTTCTCCAATGCATGAAAGAGAAAAGTGAAAGTGAAGTCGCTCAGTCTGTCTGACTGTTAGCGACCCCATGGACTGCAGCAGCTCTAAAAAATCCGAGCTCCCCAAATGGTTTTGCAAAGTCTTTTTAAAAGCCAAGTGAGGGAGGGAGTTTCAGGGTGTTTGATCAGTTCTTGCACAATTCTCTGACTGGTTGATGGTGACAGGAAAGGCAATGGCACCCCACTCTACTATTCTTGCCTGGAAAATCCCATGGACGGAGGAGCCTGGTAGGCTGTGGTCCATGGGGTCACTAAGAGTCGGACACGACTGAGCGACTTCACTTTCACTTTTCACTTTCATGCATTGGAGAAGGAAATGGCAACCCACTCCAGTGTTCTTGCTTGGAGAATCTCAGGGACGGGGGAGCCTGGTGGGCTGCCATCTATGGGGTCACACAGAGCCAGACACGACTGAAGCGACTTAGCAGCAGCAGCAGCAATTTCCCAGTTGCATTATGTACTTCAGCTTATATCCACAATGTGCTTAATATTGTAATTCCAAGTGCAGCAGGGCCTTGTCCCAGTGGTTAACATTCTCAGTCCTTATGCTCCAGGAGGCCTGGGGCTATGTGCTCATGAATCATCAGGTAATTAATGTCTTCCTTTTGGTTAGGGTTTTTTACATCTGTAAAACAACTCAGAAAATGCGCATAACATACTATTATCTAAGTACTTCAGACAGCAGCTACATCAGAGGATATGGGGAAGGACTGAAAGCTGCATAGGGTCCTGCTGGGTTACAATAAGATGGCATAGGAAGTTCTCTGCTCTTTTTCCCAGCTCAGTGGTCTCAGGATCTGCCTCCAACACCACCTTTCTTCTTTATCTTCATACTGGCTACATTCCCCTATACCCTCAGTTTCCCATAACAAATCTCTTGCTGTACTGCCCATTTTCTCTGAAACTCTCCCCACCCATTTTCCTTTGAATCTATCAGAGCCTGGCCCTTTAAAATTGTCTTCTTAACCAGAGGCTGAAATGTTAATTTCTTGTATTCCCTGGACTAACGGTTAACTGTGAAGTATAGTCAAAAATTTTCCCAAAGTAACCGATTATCTTCACAGATTTACCAAGAAATTTAACATAGTAATTCAAATTATCAATCTGGTTTATGTGACTTAATCAGCTAGTTCATACGCTTTTTGATGCATGCCAGGCCCAGCATCAGATGAAAGCTGCTAATTGTAAAATTCCTGAAAGGTTTGTAGAATTACAAGAGATCAGACTGCTTATTTATCTTATGATCAGGCTCAGGCAATCCTTAGGCAATTTCATTAGACAATTCCTACAACTTTTCCAAAGACTGTTGGTTGGAACAAAATTCACACAAAAATTTGATGAACTCGCTTATGACTATTACAGTTAACTCCAGACTGTTTTTAAAGAATATTTTGATCTTCCTTCAGATACTGATTGCACCAGTGTACCTCTTAACTCTATGCCTATTTATTGAAGGAGTCTTTGGGCCTAGAAAAGAAAACAACGGTCTCAAAGGCTGTTGTTGAATCATCTAACTTTGGGGGCAGCAAAANCGCTTATGACTATTACAGTTAACTCCAGACTGTTTTTAAAGAATATTTTGATCTTCCTTCAGATACTGATTGCACCAGTGTACCTCTTAACTCTATGCCTATTTATTGAAGGAGTCTTTGGGCCTAGAAAAGAAAACAACGGTCTCAAAGGCTGTTGTTGAATCATCTAACTTTGGGGGCAGCAAAACCGAACTTTAAGTCCTGCCCTGATGCTCTGGGCCGGTTGCATCTACCTGGGACTTAACACCTTCTGCCCAGGGAACTTATCACCGCCTGCCCCAAACTTCCCACCCGCTGTTCAACTACAAATGCCATCTCAACTAAAGATTACCCAAAACGTCCCACCTGGCTAATGTTTCTCTTATTGCTTCCACAAACCATCAAAAATTTTCCCAAAGTAACCGATTATCTTCACAGATTTACCAAGAAATTTAACATAGTAATTCAAACTATCAATCTGGTTTATCTGACTTAATCAGCTAGTTCATACACTTTTTGATGCATGCCAGGCCCAGCATCAGATGAAAGCTGCTAATTGTAAAATTCCTGAAAGGTGTGTAGAATTACAAGAGATCAGACTGCTGATTTATCTTATGATCGGGCTCAGGCAATCCTTAGGCAATTTCATTAGACAATTCCTACAACTTTTCCAAAGACTGTTGGTTGGAACAAAATTCACACAAAAATTTGATGAACTTGCTTATGACTATTACAGTTAACTCCAGATTGTTTTTAAAGAATATTTTGATCTTCCTTCAGATACTGACTGCACCAGTGTACCTCTTAACTCTATGCCTATTTACTGAAGGAGTCTTTGGGCCTAGAAAAGAAAACAACGGTCTCAAAGGCCGTTGTTGAATCATCTAACTTTGGGGGCAGCAAAACCGAACTTTAAGTCCCGCCCTGATGCTCCGGGCGGTTGCATCTACCTGGGACTTAACACCTTTTGCCCAGGGAACTTATCACCGCCTGCCCCAAACTTCCCACCCGCTGTTCAACTACAAACGCCATCTCAACTAAAGATTACCCAAAACGTCCCACCTGGCTAATGTTTCTCTTATTGCTTCCACAAACCTCCCTTTAAATATGAAGCCTCCCTGACCCCTCTCCCACTCAGCCTGTTTGTTAGGCCCACTGTCACTCCTCCTTGCCTGAATAAAGGTAACCTACCTCTGTTGAGGTCGTCTCTCCTTCTTTTCTGCCTTGGCCGGAACTATACCTTACATTTATGAGCTGAGCCAGAACCTTTCCCTTCTAGCAAAAAGGACCAGGGTGAAATGGAAAACAGTCCACTTCAGATTATTTAATCTGATACACTACTTCTCTCACACTTTAGAAGAGTCACCTCAAAGGAAGAATGATAAGATTTTTAATCCTCAACTCCAGCAAATAAAGGCCCTTAAGCAAAAACAAAACTCTTCTGGTTTCTGTTATTTATTACAGAGATCATTACAAATTCAAGAGCTTCAGGAAACTTTAGTTTTATAAGCAATCTATCCAACACCCTTCCAGTTCTCAATGATGGAGCTCCAAGAACCTACAGAGGATCTTCCCAATTCTCTGTCTTAATTGGCTTTGAGAAACAGTTATCTAGTTGAGGGCTGAGTTTCTTCCAGTCTTAAATGGCACTGAAGCCATACTCTCAGCCTCACTACTCAGCCACACTACTGTAAAGCATCACAGACTAAAACAGCTTAAATAGTAGGGATTTGTAATGAACCTCAAGAGGTTTTTGTTTCCCAACCTGTTCCCTTTGGTTTATGTCCTTTAAGAAATATATAACTTTTTCTTGTATGTTCCCCCATTCCATCAGTTTAGTTGGCTGAAATGTCTTAGAGAAGAATCATGCTGGAACTTTCTTCTCCCATAAGAGGTAATAAATCTAGAATTTGACAGTAGTTCATGAAAACAGACAACCAGGTGAATTAAGTGACACTTTGACATCTACTTCTTGCTCCATCTTTGAAAATACTAAAAGCCATACTCTCAGCCTCACTACTCAGCCACACTACTGTAAAGCATCACAGACTAAAACAGCTTAAATGGTAGGGATTTGTAATGAACCTCAAGAGGTTCTTGTTTCCCAACCTGTTCCCTTTGGTTTATGTCCTTTAAGAAATGTATAACTTTTTCTTGTGTGTTCCCCCATTCCATCAGTTTAGTTGGCTGAAATGTCTTAGAGAAAAATCATGCCAGAACTTTCTTCTCCCATAAGAGGGAAACAAATCTAGAATTTGACAGTAGTTCATCAAAACAGACAACCAGGTGAATTAAGTGACACTTTGACATCTACTTCTTGCTCCATCATTGAAAATACTAGAGCTGATTCTGGAAATCCTGATAATTTGTCCCTATTGAACCAGCTAACCCTCTACTTCTGGGCAAAATTACCAGCTGATTATCAACACATTTACAGCATACCTCCAATCAAGATTCTAATACATCTCTAAAAAACTCTCTCTAAAATTGATATGCTAGAGTAAAGAAGCCCTTCAAGGCGTAAAACCTGTAATTAAATATTGCAAGTCTCAGACCCTCACTGTCCTTTGTACTAGTCCCTGTAATATTATTATTTTACCAGTGAGAAAATGTAAGGTCTGAGGGCAGAGGATTGTTCTAGAACTCTGGGCAATAAACAACATTGTTATCATACACTCAGTGTATCATACAGTGCACATACCTTGTTCCTTACATGCTGCTAATACCCATTCCTGCGTGTGTGCCCAGTTGCTTCAGTCATATCTGAATCTGGGACTCATGGACTGTAGCCTGCCAGGCTTCTCTGCCCATAGGAATAAATAAACAACATTGCTATCATACACTCAGTGTATCATACAGTGCACATACACTGTTCCTTACATGCTGCTAATACCCTTTCCTGCATGTGTGCCCAGTTGCTTCAGTCATATCTGAGTCTGGGACTCATGGACTGTAGCCTGCCAGGCTTCTCTGCCCATAGGATTCTCCTGGCAAGAATACTAGAGTGGGTTGTCATACCCTCCTCCAAGGTATCTTCCCTGGAAGAGGGATTGAACCCCAGGGATTGAACCCGCAGCTCCTGCATTGCAGGCAGATTCTTTAGTGCTGAGCCACTGGGGAAGCTGGTATCAGAACAAGAGCTACACCTAAATCTAAATGTACTTCTTGGCCATTCTAAGATTCCCCAAACTCCAAACCAATCTCGAACTGGAAGGATTTCCTGAGCTAATTGCTTATTACCATAATTGGATTTCAAATTTTTCTCTTGTGACCAAAGCTCCTTAGTATATTCTACTAAGGAACAACAACTCTGACTCAACATTAAGGAAATGATCAGACAACATAGCCTTTGAAGGGGTAAAAGAGAGCTTGATGAACCTAATTGCCCTTGGGTATCTCGTCTTTTTGTATATGAATGTGAAGGAAATGCCCTTGGGGTCCTGGCCCCAAACACGGGAACAACCATTGACCCACAGAGTATAGTAGCCAACTGCTGGACCCTGTGGCATGGGGATACTCTGCCACCTTGCCTTAGAGCTGATACAGCCACTGCCCTTTCAGTTAAGACCACTAAGAAAATGATTGTGAGATGCCTTTTAATGGGGCTGCCTTGGTGGCTCAGACAGTAAAGACTCTGCCCACAATGTTGGAGACATGGGTTTGATTCCTGATTTGGGAAGATCCCCTGCAAAAGGGAATGGTTACCCACTCCCATAACCCTGCCTGGAAAATCCCATGAACAGAGGAGACTGGAGGGGTATAATCCATCGGGTCACAAAGATGTCAGACACGACTGAGAGAATAACACTTTCACTTTCCTCTTTAACAATGTTTGTACCTTAGGCAGTAGAATCTCTGAGTTTTCATCCCACTCAACATTTTTCACTCAGCCACTCATCTCCAATGAAATCCTTTGGTTAACTGCTCCTCATGTAACCAGCTTCTCTTCTCCCTTCCATGACTGACAAGGTCTTTCATTACTGCTTGGCCCTGAGAGACAATAACCTCACTCCCGATGAAGAACTGCAGGAAATTCCTTTGGGTAATGCCCACTTCTCACTTCACTGATGGCTGTTATTTAAAATGTGGCAATAGTAGATATTGTGCTTGGTATGCTATTTCAGTTTCTTTTGATGTAGTCGAGGCAGCATCTTTACCTACAGCTACTTCAGTCCAACAGACTGAATTATATCCTCTTATACAAGTTTGCACTTTAGATAAATACAAAACTATCAATATTCATACTGATACTAGATAAAATATTCAGTGGTTCACAACTTCATAATGTTTCTGAAGCAACTTGTCTTGTTACTTCCAGCAGAAATAAACTTTATAATGGCACTTATGTCCAGGAATTATTGGATGCAATACTTTTACCTGCCACTTTAGCTATTAAAAGATTCTACTGCTGCTGCTGCTGCTGCTAAGTCGCTTCAGTCATATCCGACTCTGTGTGACCCCAGAAACAGCAGCCCACCAGGCTCCCCCATTCCTGGGATTTTCCAGGCAAGAACACTGGACTGGGTTGCTATTTCCTTCTCCAATGCATGAAAGTGAAAAGTGAAAGTGAAGTCACTCAGTCGTGTCCGACTGCAGCCTACCAGGCTCCTCCATCCATGGAATTTTCCAGGCAAGAATGCTAGAGTGTGGTGCCATTAAAAGATTCTAGGATATTCCAANGGTTGCTATTTCCTTCTCCAATGCATGAAAGTGAAAAGTGAAAGTGAAGTCACTCAGTCGTGTCCGACTGCAGCCTACCAGGCTCCTCCATCCATGGAATTTTCCAGGCAAGAATGCTAGAGTGTGGTGCCATTAAAAGATTCTAGGATATTCCAAACTTGACTCTCTGGAAGCTAAAAGAAATCACCTTGTCGACATTTCTGCAAGGAATGCTGCCCTTAAAGGAACCAACAGCAGGCAAACCTCAATCATGGTCCAACAGGAGATTTCCCCAATTAACCTAGAAAATCTTATTTAGAGAAGCCTAATGACTGGCCTCAGAAAAAAACAAATGAAAAACCAAGATGGAAAATTCAACAAACGTTGGTTTGATAACAAGAGAAACTCTGGCCTGGACCAAATAAAGTCTCAGCTATGTCAGAGCCAGTAAAATGCCTAGTCCTCACTATTGTATGTGAATGAAACCACTGGTCCACTTAAAATGATAGCCTTCATGAATGAATATGGGCGGGGAAACATTAACAGCCTTACTTGTCTCATCTGTCTGAAGTACAACCCACGGAAGAGTGCTTCCAGGCATTTTCTACTGCCTGATGGACCAACTGAGGTCTGGCAAGTGGACCTGTACAACAGCCATCTGGTCATGTGAAAGTTAAAATCTCCCAGAATTAAAGCAGATGACCTTTGATTGCCCAAGATATGTGACCAGGCCTATAGAAAGTTTGTCTGTCAAACCTTGGCTCTAGATGACCACTAATGCAATGATATGTGAGATAAAAAAAGACCTCAATCTTCCTCTTACTCCTCATTACTCAAATGCAACTTCAGTAGTTTCCCAATCTGTGCACTTTTTTCTTTTTAAGAAAACTCATTTATTTTTAATTGGAGGATAATTGTTTTACAATGCTTTGTTGATTTCTGCCATACATCAATGTGAATCAGCCATAGGTATACACATGTCCCCTCCTTCTAGAGCCTCACCCCCACCTTTCACTACATCCCACTCCTCTCGGTTGTCACAGAGCACGAGGCTGAGCTTCCCATGCCCTACTGTAACTTCTCATTAGCCCTCTATTTTGTACACGGTAATGTATATATTTCAATGCTACTCTGTCAGTTTGTCCTTCCCTCTCTTTTCCCTTTTGTGTCCATAAGTCTGTTCTCTATGTCTGAGTCTCTTTACCTGCCTTGCAAATAAGTTCATCAGGGCCATTTTTTTCTAGATTCTACGTGTATGCATTAACGTATGACATTTGTCCTGTTCTTTCTAACCTACTTCACTTTGTATAATAGGCTCAAGGTTCATCTACCTCACTAGAACTGACTCAAATTTGTTCTTTTCTATGGTTGAGTAATATTCCACTGTATGTATGTACCACAACTTCTTTATCCATTCATCTGTCGACAGACATCTAGGTTGCTTCCATGTCTTGACTATTGCACATAGCGCTGCAAAGAACACTGGGGTACATGTCTTTTTCAGTTATGGTTTTCTCATGGAATATACCCAGTAGTGGGGTTGCTGGGTCAGATGGTGGATTAGGCTTCTCTGATGGCTCAGTGGCAAAGAATCTGCTTGCAATACAGAAAATGCAGGAGATATGGGTTCAATTCATGGGTTGGAAAAATTCCTTGGAGGAGGAAATGGGAACCCGCTCCAGTATTCTTGCCTGAAAAAATCCCGTGGACAGGGGAGCCTAAAGGGCTACAGTCCAAAGGGTCACAAAGAGTCAGCCGCAACTGAGTGACTGAGCACACACAGATGGTAATTTTATTCCTAGCCTTTTAAAAATAAATCTCCATGCTGTTCTACACAGTGGTTGTAACAATGTACATTTCGATCCTCTTCAGCATTCGTTGCTTATAGATCTGTTGATGATGGCTATTCTGACCTCTGTGAGCTGATCGCTTACTGTGGTTTGGATTTGCATTTCTCTAGTAATAAGTGATTGTTGGGCATGATTTCATGTGTTTGGCATGGGACACTACACCCAGAAGAGGTCCTTACTTGTACTGAGGGACAAGAAGTTGCAGAAATTGGAAAACTTAACTCTTGATCAATGGTACTTTCACCAAAAAATCTTGGTCAAAATAGGGAAATGTAAAAGTCAGGAAACAGAAACCTCAATTAAAATAGAGACTAGAGGCTAGAAGACAGGTCTCTCTGTGCGTCAACTCAGAGAATGAAAGTGCATGAACTCTTTGTTTATGAAAGACCCCTCTCCAATTTCCTCTATGATAAATCTCTCCTCTCCTTCCTTTGGGAACTTCAGGTAGTTCATCATGGTTGCAGGTCCGAAATTGCAATTCTTTTTTGGTCCCCAATATATCCATTTTTCTAAAGAAATAACTGGTATATACTTGCTTTAGGCCAACAAGTCATTAGACCCATTTCATAGCTGGAGAAAAAGGCTTAAAGACATCAAGGAATGGGACTTGTACCTCACTGCTTATTGAGTTCCTGGGTCAAGATCAATTTAAATAACACCTCCTTTTTGTAGCATTGCCTAACACCATTTCTATCCCTATATCCTTGGTTTAATTTTGCCTTTATCTTAGTTTTTGTCCATTATAATATTTTCCCAAAAAAGCATGTTTTTACATTTCCTAACAAACTTTAATGATATTATTTATTGATGTGCTTTTAAATGGCAACTTTATTTCCATTTGAATTAACTTTCAAGACTATGTTAGATTAAGATATATACATATGTGTGTGTATATATATATATAGCATGATTTAAGTAAATCATAATTCTGTTATCTAATTTTTTTGACCACACTAAATAGTTTTTGAGATATCTTACATCAGTTTCTGAGATGATATATTATCTTGTGAGTTTGAAGTGTCAGCAGACAGAGGTATCTGGTTTTGTTTGAAGGCCAAACTCCCCTAGTTTTGGCTTTGCAGATTCTTGCTTTGGAAACCTAAATGGTTCTTTCACTTTCCTGTTTTGGTTTGCAGTGTTAACTCCTGTATTGCCAAGCACATAAATGAAAGAGAAGCTCAATAATGTTTTCTATGAAAATACACTCAGCAACACGGAATACACAACGCATATGTTATCTTTGGTACATGAAGAGATGGCCACCACTGAGTGTGTATCTAAAATGCAGAAAATGTACCCTGAGACAACACACCAACAACTGTATATTCCTCCTGGGGATTTCTTCAGTGTATTTCTAAAATCCAGTGTGTCAAAACAAAGGCCTACCTTTTCTCCATAAACTTGAAGTGCTACCTTTTCCCCATAAACGTCAAGGAAATCCCAATAAGGCTACAGAGTAGGGTTTCCCCTTTTTCCCAGCTTTTGCCGCCTGACCAAAACCTGATGCTTTTCTGGGATCCTACATGGACTAGCATGATCTCTTGGGTACTATAAGAAATAAAAATCTTCTTTCAAAGGCATTGCCTTCATGTCAAAACTTAGTCACCTCTATGAATTGAATTCCTTGGGTACAAATGAGACATAACCTCTCACAAGGAGGTGGACTGGGTAGTTAGTGTCATACAGTGTTTTTCCTTATCAATAGTGTAAATATTTCCTATATGATTGTTTCAATCTACCAGTGACATCACTGGAGTTGGAAGGAGATGGGAACAATTGACTCTTGCTAGATGGTGAAGAAGTCTCCAGAAATCCACTAATATAAATCATATAAATCATGTTAGACATCACCTCCTTCCAGAAACCTTCATCACACACCCAACTTTACTACTTTTGAAACTATGTATATATTCTTCTTAAACATATCACATATCTCCTGTTTTTCTAATTACAATAAATAACAAACAATGAGTATTAAACCATGTTTGTTGAATCAATCATCATATCCTAACCATTTTCTTGCATAGTCAATTTTAAGCCAGGTGCATTACATAGAGAGTTTATCTACTGAGTATTCTTTTATCCAAGCATGAATGAATAACATATCAAATAGTTTCTGAGTGTGTCTTATATGGGGATAATGAACTAACACTTAGGTTATGAGAATAAACAAGACAAAATATCTTTCTTCAAGAACTTGAAAAATGTCAATGGGGAAGGCATTTCTACATAAACACAAAAGCATGAAAGGCTAAATAACACTTGTTTGGTAGAAAAGGAAGTGAAAGATATGGTAGAATAGTTAATATCTCAGGAAGCCTAATAAGCCATGCCAAGGATGAGGGGCTGCATGTAGTAGGTGATAAGAGTCATCCAACATAAAACAATGGAATGGTATGTTATATAGAATAAATGAAAATATGCTGCCACACAATAGTGGTCAAAATTATTTTTGTCTATATTTAATACATTCAAAACACAAAATTGGTAGAAAAAGAGAAAACCATTTTAAGTAAATCATATGCTTACAAGCATGCTCAGTTGTGTCTTACTCTTTGTCACCACATGGACTGTAGCTCCCATCTGTAGAATTTTATAGGCAAGAATACTGGAGAGGCTGCCAAATCTTTCTTCATGGGATCTTTCCAACCCAGGGATCAAATCATCATCTCTTCCTTTTGCAGGTGAATTCTTTACCACTAAGCCTCCTAGGAAGTCCCAAGCATATCATAGTTACGTATAAAGAAAGATCATACATCAATTCAGTTCAGTCACTCAGTCATGTCCAACTCTTTGCGACCCCATGAATTGCAGCATGCCAGGACTCCCTGTCCATTACCATCTCCCGGAGTTCACTCAGACTCACGTCCATCGAGTCCGTGATGCCATCCAGCCATCTTATCCTCGGTCGTACCCTTCTCCTCCTGCCCCCAATCCCTCCCAGCATCAGAGTCTTTTCCAATGAGTCAACTCTTTGCATGAGGTGGCCAAAATACTGGAGTTTCAGCTTTAGCATCATTCCTTCCAAAGAAATCCCAGGGTTGATCTCCTTCAGAATGGACTGGTTGGATCTCCTTGCAGTCCAAGGGACTCTCAAGAGTCTTCTCCAACACCACAGTTCAAAAGCATCGATTCTTCGGTGCTCAGCTTTCTTCACAGTCCAAATTTCACATCCATACATGACCACAGGAAAAACCATAGCCTTGACTAGGCAGACCTTAGTCGGCAAAGTAATGTCTCTGCTTTTGAATATACTATCCAGGTTGGTCATAACTTTTCTTCCAAGGAGTAAGCGTCTTTTAATTTCATGGCTGCAGTCACCATCTGCAGTGATTTTGGAGCCCAAAAAAATAAAGTCTGACACTGTTTCCACTGTTTCCCCATCTATTTCCCATGAAGTGATGGGACCGGATGCCATGATCTTCGTTTTCTGAATGTTGAGCTTTAAGCCAACTTTTTCGCTCTCCTCCTTCACTTTCATCAAGAGGCTTTTTAGCTCCTCCTCACTTTCTGCCATAAGGGTGGTGTCATCAGCATATCTGAGGTTATTGATATTTCTCCCGGCAATCTTGATTCCAGCTTGTGTTTCTTCCAGTCCAGCGTTTCTCATGATGTACTCTGCATATAAGTTAAATAAGCAGGGAGACAATATACAGCCTTGACGTACTCCTTTTCCTATTTGGAACCAGTCTGTTGTTCCATGTCCAGTTCTAACTGTTGCTTCCTGACCTGCATACAGATTTCTCAAGAGGCAGGTTAGGTGGTCTGGTATTCCCATCTCTTTCAGAATTTTCCACAGTTTATTGTGATCCACACAGTCAAAGGCTTTGGCATAGTCAATAAAGCAGAAATAGATGTTTTTCTGGAACTCTCTTGCTTTTTCCATGATCCAGCGGATGTTGGCAATTTGATCTCTGGTTCCTCTGCCTGTTCTAAAACCAGCTTGAACATCAGGGAGTTCACGGTTCACATATTGCTGAAGCCTGGCTTGGAGAATTTTGAGCATTACTTTACTAGCGTGTGAGATGAGTGCAATTGTGCGGTAGTTTGAGCATTCTTTGGCATTGCCTTTCTTTGGAATTGGAATGAAAACTGACCTTTTCCAGTCCTGTGGCCACTGCTGAGTTTTCCAAATTTGCTGGCATATTGAGTGCAGCACTTTCACAGCATCATCTTCCAGGATTTGAAACAGCTCAACTGGAATTCCATCACCTCCACTAGCTTTGTTCTTAGTGATGCTTTCTAAGGCCCACTTGACTTCACATTCCAAGATGTCTGGCTCTAGATTAGTGATCACATCCTCATGATTATCTGGGTCGTGAAGATCTTTTCTGTACAGTTCTTCTGTGTATTCTTGCCACCTCTTCTTAATATCTTCTGCTTCTGTTAGGTCCATACCATTTCTATCCTTTATCGAGCCCATCTTTGCATGAAATGTTCCCTTGGTATCTCCAATTCTCTTGAAGAGATCTCTAGTCTTTCCCATTCTGTTGTTTTCCTCTATCTCTTTGCATTGATTGCTGAAGAAGGCTTTCTTATCTCTTCTTGCTATTCTTTGGAACTCTGCATTCAGATGCTTATATCTTTTCTTTTCTCCTTTGCTTTTCGCCTCTCT
Source organism: Oreotragus oreotragus (assembly GCA_006410675.1). Lineage (NCBI taxonomy): Eukaryota > Metazoa > Chordata > Mammalia > Artiodactyla > Bovidae > Oreotragus > Oreotragus oreotragus. Next base: position 34,191 of record SJYX01012912.1, read on the forward strand.
TCTTTTCAGTGCTATTTGTAAGGCTTCTCCAGACAGCCATTTTGCTTTTTTGCATTTCTTTTCCATGGGGATGGTCTTGATCCCTGTCTCCTGTACAATGTCACGAACCTCATTCCATAGTTCATCAGGAACTCTGTCTATCAGATCTAGGCCCTTAAATCTATTTCTCACTTCCACTGTATAATCATAAGGGATTTGATTTAGGTCATACCTGAATGGTCTAGCGGTTTTCCCTACTTTCTTCAATTTAAGTCTGAATTTGGAAATAAGGAGTTCATGATCTGAGCCACAGTCAGCTCCTGGTCTTGTTTTTGTTGACTGTATAGAGCTTCTCCATCTTTGGCTGCAAAGAATATAATCAATCTGATTTCGGTGTTGACCATCTGGTGATGTCCATGTGTAGAGTCTTCTCTTGTGTTGCTGGAAGAGGGTGTTTGCTATGACCAGTGCATTTTCTTGGCAAAACTCTATTAGTCTTTGCCCTGCTTCATTCCGCATTCCAAGGCCAAATTTGCCTGTTACTCCAGGTGTTTCTTGACTTCCTACTTTAGCATTCCAGTCCCCTATAATGAAAAGGACATCTTTTTTGGGTGTTAGTTCTACAAGGTCTTGTAGGTCTTCATAAAACCGTTCAACTTCAGCTTCTTCAGCATTACTGGTTGGGGCATAGACTTGGATAACTGTGATATTGAATGGTTTGCCTTGGAAACGAACAGAGATCATTCTGTCATTTTTGAGATTGCATCCAAGTACTGCATTTCGGACTCTTTTGTTGACCATGATGGCTACTCCATTTCTTCTGAGGGATTCCTGCCCACAATAGTAGATATAATGGTCATCTGAGTTAAATTCACCCATTCCAGTCCATTTTAGTTCACTGATTCCTAGAATGTCGACGTTCACCCTTGCCATCTCTTGTTTGACCACTTCCAATTTGCCTTGTTTCATGGACCTGACATTCCAGGTTCCTATGCAATATCGTTCTTTACAGCATCGGATCTTGCTTCTATCACCAGTCACATGCACAACTAGGTACTGTTTTTGCTTTGGCTCCATCCCTTCATTCTTTCTGGAGTTATTTCTCCACTGATCTCCAGTTGCATATTGGGCACCTAACGACCTGGGGAGATTCTCTTTTGATATCCTATCATTTTGCCTTTCATACTGTTCTGACAGAACGTGGTCCACTGGAGAAGGGAATGGCAAGCCACTTCAGTGCTCTTGCCTTGAGAACCCCATGAACAGTATGAACAGTAAGATCATACATGGAAAGGCTTATTTTTCATTTAGGCTATTCTAGTATATCCAGGCTCTGAAGGCACAGGAGCAGCTGAGAGGAGCTACCCCAAGTCCAAGGAGTGGCATCTAAGCAGGTGCAGGAAGGCCAGGAGGAGCTACTCCACATTCAAGGTTAGAAGGGACAACTCATACAAGGTAAGGAGCAGCGGCTGTGATTTGCTGAACAGCTGTGAAGAGATACCCCATGTCCAAGGTAAGAGAAACCCAAGTGAGATGATAGGTGTTGTGAGGGGAGATCAGAGGGACCATAATCACAGAAAACTCTCTAATCTGATCACATGGACCACAGCCTTGTCTAACTCAGTGTAACTCAGCCATGCAGTGCTGGGCCATCCAAGACGGACGGGTCATGGTGGAGAGGTCTGACAGAATGTGGTCCACTGGAGAAGGGAATGGCAAACCTCTTCAGTATTCTTGCCTTGAGAACCCCATGAACAGTATGAAAAGGCAAAATGATAGGATACTGAAAGAGGAACTCCCCAGGTCAGTAGGTGCCCAATATGCTACTGGAGATCAGTGGAGAAATAACTCCAGAAAGAATGAAAGATGGAGCCAAAGCAAAAACAATACCCAGTTGTGGATGTGACTGATAATAGAAGCAAGGCCTGGTGTAGTAAAGAGCAATATTGCATAGGAACCTGGAACGTTAAGTCCATGAATCAAGGCAAATTGTTAGTGGTCAAACAAGAGATAGCAAGAGTGAACATCGACATTCTAGGAATTAGGGAATTAAAATGGACTGGAATGGGTGAATTTAACTCAGGTGGTCATTAGATCTATTACTGTGGGCAGGACTCCCTTAGAAGAAATGGAGTAGCCATCATAGTCAACAAAAGAGTCCAAAATGCAGTACTTGGATGCAATCTCAAAAATGACAGAATGATCTCAGTTCGTTTCCAAGGCAGACCATTCAATATCACAGTAATCCAAGTCTCTGCGCCAACCAGTAATGCTGAAGAAGGTGAAGTTGAATGGTTCTATGAAGACCTACAAGACCTTGTAGAGCTAATATCAAAAAAAGATGTCCTTTTCATTATAGGGGACTGGAATGCAAAACTAGGAAGTCAAGAAACACCTGGAGTAACAGGCAAATTTGGCCTTGAAGTACAGAATGAAGCAGGGCAAAGGCTAATAGTGTTCTGCCAAGAAAATGCACTGATCATAGCAAACACCCTCTTCCAACAACACAAGAGAAGACTCTACACATGGACATCACCAGATGGTCAACACGGAAATCAGATTAATTATATTATTTGCAGCAAAAGTTGGAGAAACTCTATACAGTCATCAAAAACAAGACTGGAAGCTGACTGTGGCTCAGATCATGAACTCTTATTACCAAATTCGGACTCAAATTGAAGAAAGTAGGGAAAACCACTAGACCATTCAGGTATGACCTAGATCAAATCGTTTATGATTGTGCAGTGGAAGTGAGAAATAGACTTAAAGGACTAGATCTGATAGATGGAGTGTCTGATGAACTATGGACGAAGGTTCGTGACATTGCTGGAGACAGGGATGAAGACCATCCCCATGGAAAACAAATGCAAAAAAGCAAAATGGCTGTCTGAGGAGACCTTATAAATAACTGTGAAAAGAAGAGAAGTGAATAGCAAAGTAGAAAAGGAAAAATACAAACATCTAAATGCACAGTTACAAAGAATAACAAGGAGAGATAGGAAAGCTTTCCTCAGAGATCAATGCAAAGAAATAGAGGAAAAGAACAAAATGGGAAAGACTAGAGATCTCTTCAGGAAAATTAGAGATACCAAGGAAATATTTCATGCAAAGATTGGGTTGATATAGGACAGAAATGGTATGGACCTAACAGAAGCAGAAGATATTAAGAAGAGGTGGCAAGAATACCCAGAATTGTTTTAAAAAGATCTTCATGACCCGGATAATCACGATGGTGTGATCACACATTTAGAGCCAGACATTCTGGAATGTGAAGTCAAGTGGGCCTTAGAAAGCATCACTAAGAACAAAGCTAGTGGAGGTGATGGCCTTCCAGTTGAGCTCTTTCAAATCCTGAAAGATGTTGCTGTGAAAGTGCTGCACTCAATATGCCAGCAAATTTGGAAAACTCAGCAGTGGCCACAAGACTGGAAAAGGTCAGTTTTCATTCCTATCCCAAAGAAAGACATTGCCAAAGAATGCTCAAACTACCGCACAATTGCACTCATCTCACACTCTACTAAAGAAATGCTCAAAATTTTCCAAGCCAGGCATCAGCAATATGTGAACTGTGAACTTCCGGATGTTCAAGCTGGTTTTAGAAAAGGCAGAGGAACCAGAGATCAAATTGCCAACATCTGCTGGATCATGGAAAAAGCAAGAGAGTTCCAGAAAAACATCTATTTCTGCTTTATTGACTATGCCAAAGCCTTTGTGTAGACCACAATAAACTGTGGAAAATTCTGAAAGAGATGGGAATACCAGACCACCTGATCTGCTTCTTAAGAAATCTATATGCAGGTCAGGAAGTAACAGTTAGAACTGGACTTGGAACAAGAGACTAGTTCCAAATAGGAAAAGGAGTATGTCAAGGCTGTATATTGTCACCCTGCTTATTTAACTTCTATGCAGAGTACATCATGAGAAATGCTGGGCTGGAAGAAGCACAAGGTGGAATCAAGATTGCTGGGAGAAATATCAATAACCTC
>SJYX01012912.1:48722-110723 GCA_006410675.1 Oreotragus oreotragus
ATATACACAATGGAGTATTACTCAGCCATTAAAAAGAATACATTTGAATCAGTTCTAATAAGATGGATGAAACTGGAACCAATTATACAGAGTGAAGTAAGCCAGAAAGAAAAACACCAATACAGTATACTAACACATATATATGGAATTTAGAAAGATGGTAATGAGGACCCTGCATGCAAGACAGCAAAAAAGATACAGATGTGTAGAGCGGACTTATGGACTCTGAGGGAGAAGGAGAGGGAGAGGGAGAGGGAGGGATGATTTCTGAGAATAGCATTGAAATATGTATACTATCATGTAAGAAATGAATTGCCAGTCTATGTTCAATGCAGGATGCAGGATGCTTGGGGCTGGTGTATGGGGATGATCTGGAGGGAAGATGTGGGGTGGGAGGTGGGAGGGGGGTTCATGTTTGGGAGTTCGTGTAAAAAAATAAATAAATACAAAAAAAAATAAATAATAATAATTTTTAAAAAACAATAAAAAAATAAAAAGCTAACATCAACCTGACACCAAACAAGACAAAGATACAGCAGCAACAACAAAAATGTACAGACCAATAACACTGGTGAACAGAACTACAAAAATCCTCAACAAAATATCAGCAAACAAAGTTCAGCACTACATTAAAGGGATTTATATAATATGATCAAGTGAGATTTATCCCAGGGAAGTGAGGATGCCTCAATATCCACAAATCAATGAGTGTGATACACCACATTAACCAATTACAGAATATAAATCATGAAAATTTCAATAGATGTAGAAAGTTTTTTGACAAAATTCAGCATTCAGTTATGACGAAAACATTTTTTCTAAAGAAGACATACAGATGGCCAATAGGCATGTGAAAAGATGCTTGACATCATCAATCATCAGGAAAATGCAAATCAAAACCACAATGAGACCTTGCCTTGCATTTGTCAGGATGGATATTATAAAAAAGACAACAAATAGCAGCTGCTGGCTAAGTTTTGGAGGAAGAGGACCTTTCACGCACTGTTGGTGGGAATGTAAATTGTTGCAGCCATAATGAAAAACATATGGATGTTCCTCAAAAAGCTACAAATAGAACTACCATACCATCCAGTAATTCCATTTGTGAGTACTGATCCAAAAATAACAAAAAAACACTCATTTGGAAAGATAGATGCACCCCGATGTTTGTAGCTGCATACTTCAAACAGCCAGGATATGGAAGCAAGCTAAGTGTCCATCAACGGATTATGGACAAGATGTGGCACATACACAATGGAGTATTACTCAGCTGTAAGAAGAATGAAATATTGCTATTTGTGACAACGTGGGAGACCTAGAGAGCATCATGGTAAGTGAAATAAGTCAGATAGAGAAAGACAGACAGTGTATATATTTCACTTATATGTGGAATCCAAAAGGAAAACAAACATCATTGAAGAGAAACAGAGGGTAGATACAGAGGGTAAACAGATGGCTGTATAAGAGGAAGGGAAAGTCAAGGGAATATGAAATGTACACTGTGGGGAAGACAGCCAATAATTACATAATATCTCTGTATGTTGACATATGGTAACTAGATTTATCACGATGATAACTTTGAAATGTAAGGAAGTATTGGATCACTATATTGTGCACTAGAAGCTTACATAGTATTGAAGGTCAATACTGTTCAAAAACAAACAAATATACTCATAGAAGATCAGATTTGTGGCTATCAGATGCAGGGTTGTGGGGAGATTGTATTTGATGAAGTAAGCACAAATGTAAAAAGTTCCAGTGAAAAGAAAAATGTGTACTAGAGGTATAATGCACAACATGATAAATATAATTAAAACTGCTGTACATTATATATGAAAGTTTTTAAAAGAACAAATCTTCACTCTCATTATAAAGAAAAATTTTTATATCTTTAATTTTATATCTATACTAAATAATGGATTTCACTTCACTTATTGTAGTAATCATTTCATGATTTATATGTCAATTCCTTATGCTGTACTTCTTAAATATATACAGTTCTGTATGTCATTTATATTGTAATAAAATTGAAAGAAAAAAAGTTAGGATTGATGATATCTTTTCCATGTTTGTGATTTTAAGGGTGATACATTGTCTTTTATCATTAATACAATGTTATTATTATATGGTCACTTTGTCGTGACTGACTCTTTTGTGACCCCATGGACTGTAGCTCTCCAGGCTCCTCTGTGCACGGTATTTTCTAAGCAAGAATACCGGAGTGGGTTGCCGTTTCCTTCCCCAGAGGATCTTCCCAGACCAGGGATCAAACCCACGTCTCTATGTCTCCTGCATTGACAGGCAGATCCTTAACCACCAACGAGGCCCTTCATTCCAGCCACCACTGGATGCCTGTGCCCTGGGGAGAAGACCCATGCCGCCTCACCCCACTGTCCTCTGGTTAGCCAGAGATCAGAGCTGGCACCGAAGTTCAGGTCAGCCAAATGTGCACACAAGAGCTGAATATATTTCATAGATCAGGTTTAGGAAATGTGCTTATATTTCTACATTCATTAAGTTTTTGAAAATAAGGAGTAGATGTTGGATTTTCTCAAATTCTTTCTCTAACTCTTTAGATGTTCACTTTTTTTTTTCTTTTTAGGTTACTCACATGGTGAATTACTTTGATTTAAACATGTTAATGGGAAATAGATGGGGAAACAGTGGAAACAGTGTCAGATTTTATTTTTGAGGGCTCCAAAATCACTGCAAAAAAAAAAAAAGACCTTTAAAAATATGTTGCTGACACAAAGATTTCTTCCCTGGAAAGCATTAACAGAAGGAAAATTTTATATACATCCAGTATTTCAGGATTTGCTTTTTAATGAACAATGCTAGAGGCTGAGAAGAGTCTGGAGTATAAGGAGTGACATCAGCAGTGAAACTCTAACAGGATTCCAGGGTTTTTGGAGTACAGTGCATCACTTAATAGACAACTCACTCAAAGTATGTTTAGAGGACAAAAAATAGAAATATTCCACTGACCTACAACTGAACAACTACAACAAGCTAAACTGTTGGTTAAGCAATAAATTCATTTTTTAGAGTAAAAACAGCACAGCCTAAAGCTATAGTATATAAAAAGAAGATAAGCAAGCAGAGACCGCAGAAACACAAAGTACATCAGTGTTTCAAGGCCATGAGCACTATCAATTTTTTAGGTTCTCAGCAAAAAAAATTATATACCTATAACTACAAATGGCAATAAATACCTCTAAGTGTTAGAAGCAGAAGTGTTAATCACTCAGTCGTGTCTGACTCTTTGCAACCCCATAGACTGTAGCCCACCAAGCTCCTCTGTGCACTAGAGTGGGTAGCCATTTCCTTCTTTAGGGGATCAAACCTGAGTCTCCAGCACTGCAGGCAGATTCTTTACCATCTGAGGCACCAGAGAAGCCTATGAGGAAGTTGCCATCTGCTAGGGACTGCCTTGGGCACTCATCTGAATAAACTCACTCCTATTTACAACTCTGTGAGTAGACACAATTATCATCCCTTTTTAATAAAGGAGGAAACCAAGGCTCAAAAGAGCAGCTTATATGTTAAGTGACTTCAGGCAAGGAGTGAAAGCTTAAACACTCCTGACCAGAGTTTTTATTGTCTGTGAACCACTGAGCTAGAAACCTATGATCCATTTTTTGGGGCGGGGCGGGGGGGGGGAGGGTGGTGTTTAACTGCTTTACAACGTTGTGTTACCTTCTGCTACACAAAGTGAGTCCACTCTATGTATACATATATCCCCTGCCTCTCACTCACTCCTCCAGGTCCTCACTGAGCTACAATCCAATCTTTGAAAAGAAACGAACTCCAAAGTAGGAACACTTCACACCATTATCAAAGTCTTCCCCTGAATGGTAAGGTCAGGATGGGGTTTAGTAAAATGCACAAGCTCTCTACTTTTACAGAACATTTTGGCTTTTTACTAACATCCTTTTGTTACAGTGAGAAATAATCTAAAAAGTAAACTCACTGTAACTCTTCAGATTAAGAGTGACAGGAAAATACAATTACATGACTATTTTAATTTTATAGTCACTATCAAGTACCTCTTAAATCACATTCCCTAATCCCTTCACCCTCCTAGATTTCTCACTTCTTTTCACAACCTCCAACACTTCCTCCCTCACCCTTAATTCCAAATGGTGTCTTCCTTTCTATTTTCCTGAAGTAACTAAAGCAATTAGAAAACCTCCCCAAGCTTCTACCACATCCGCCTGCCTTCTCTACTTTACTATTAATGGATTGTCTAAGACCCTATCTAAAGCCATCAATTTCTCCCTCTACTACATCACATTAGCCTGCCAACATACCATTATTTTTCTCACCTTAAAAACAAAATTAAAGGGGAAAAAAAAGTATTTTTTTTCTCTAGCTATAATCCCATTTCCCTCCTCTCCTTCTGAGCCAAATTCTACAAAAAAATTGTCTGTGTTGGCAGCCTACAATTCCTCTTTTCTTACTAACTCACTGGAATATATAAAGATTTTACTACTGTCAGCCTAGGGCTTCCTAGGTGGCTCAGACAGTAAAGAATCTGCCTGTAACGAGAGAGACGTGGGTTCAATCCCTGGGTCGAAAAGATCCTCCGGAGAAGGGAATAGCAACCCGCTCCAGTACTCTTGCCTGGAGACTCCTAGGCAGCCTGATGGGCTACAGCTCACGGGGGTGCAAGGAGTGGGACACTACTGAACGACTAATGCTTGCACACTTACACCTCACTCCACCAAAACTGCTCTGGAAATCACCAAAGACTTCCACAGGGCTATACCACATTTCAATTCTCAGTCCTCACTCATTTCATCTACCAAAAACATGAACTATCAATACTTTCGAATGGGTTGGTCCACCAAACTCATCTCCCTCTACTCTCCTCACCCTCCATTTATTCTTCTGCAGCTTCACAGGCTTCATTTTAGACTGATTTACTCACTGTGCAATCCTCAGTGCCTTGGAACACATATGGTATATAACCGGCACTCAATAAATGTTACATGAACATATATGTGTCTCTTTCTGTGTGTCAGGCAATAAACAGATCAACTATAAACATTACAAGCCAACAAAGTATGATATATACACAACTCTATTGGCCTCAATAGTTTTTTGAGTTTTTATATCAAAATAATCGTAACAAAATTATCACACATTATAAACACATTTCATTAAAGACCAGAACTGAATCACTTAAATACTCTGAGTGAGCAAAGTAAAATGACTATAACTGGAACACAATAAAGAGGTGAAAAAAACTGCACTCAAAAATTCCAAGGCAATGCTTATTTTCACCCGGATCTTTTGTGAGACAGCAAGCCCAGGCTTGGTTCCAGCGCTGAAACAGGAAGTACCTCAGAGTAGGACCTACACGATTTTCACCACTGAAAAATATTTTTTTTCTTGTAGCATAGTATCTGACACATAATAAACATGCCTCGTGACTAAAGCTCTCATTATAAGGTACTTCCGTTTTCCTCTGTAAAATCTGCTGTACTTAACACTCGGTCTCTCCAACAATGCTGAGAAGATGAAGTATTATAGACTCACGTGTTCCTTGGTAACAGTGGTGGTAAGTAATCATTGATATAAATAATAATAAGCATAATGTTAGGGGAAAAAATTTAATTTGACAAAACTTGGAGAATAGAAAAGGAGTGAGTCTGAGTGAAGTCCAGGAGTTGGTGATGGACAGGGAGGCCTGGTGTGCTGCAATTCATGGAATTGCAAAGAGTCAGACACGACTGAGTGACTGAACTGAATTGAAACATGTTAAATATACCTAGCATTCCTAGGAATAATCCCACTCAGTTGGATTTGATTTTCTAATACATTTGTTAATATTTTTTGCATCTATATTTCATGAGACATAATAATTTGTTTTTCCTCTTCAATTTTTGTACCTGGATAATACTGGCCTTGTGGAATACATTTGAAAGTATTCATATTTTTAAGTTTTAGAAAACTTTTGCTTAAATTTTGTTATTTCTTCTCGAAATAACAGTGAAGTCCTGTTTCTGTGAAGTTTAATTTATGGGAAAATTTTAACTGCAAAATCAGTTATATAAAGTCTTTCCTAAGAGTTCAATTTCTTATTGAATGAGCCTTAGAAGTTTGTATTTTTAAGGCATTTGTTCAACTAAGTTGCTGAGTTCTTTTTAAATATTCATTTATAATACTTTTAATATCTGGAAAATCTATAGTAATGTCAACTCTTTCATTCTTATATTGCTAAGTCCTCTCGTTTTTTTTTTTTTCTTGTTATGTCTGGGTAGGCTTTTTTTTTAAATCTATTTCATTTAAATTTAGAACGAATCAGCTTTTCATGCCACTTACCTTTATTGTTTACCTGTAGACTGTTTGATTGATTTCTTCTCTGACCTTTATTATTTCCCATTTGCTATTCACCTGATGCCCAATTTTGCTGAATTTTTCTATTTTATTTTGTTGGTAACCGAGAAAATTGATAATTCTTGAATGTAGGATTCAATGTTATAATTTTTTTTTGTTATCACTGGTTTAGCAGTGTCCCACACTTCAATATATATTCATTCTAATTCAGCTCAAAATTTTGTCTCATTTCCTTTTTGATTTTCTTTTTGCCTGATGTTTTATTTAGAAATGTTTTATTAGTTTCCAAATATTGGGGATTGTCCAGATTGTCTCTTGTTGAATTCTAACTTAGTTTCATAGAACATAATAAGCATTTCACTACAATTGTGGATTCTGTCTTCAGCCTCCTACCTTTGAACTTGAAATGGAACATCATTTTCTCAGGATTTACAACCTGAAGATCTGCTCTGCAGATCCTGGATTTGTAGCACTTATACCCACTAAGTCAGTTCCTTATAGTCTCAGTCGCAAACTCTCACTGTCTACACACATGAACACACACACATGTGCACACACACCACTTATTGATTCTGTTCCTTATTAGAACCCTAATACAGATTTTGATTTTATGGCCTGGAATATGTGCTATCTTGGGAAATGTTCCATGTGATCTTTAACAGAATATTTAATATTGTGTTTTTGAGAACAGTGTTGCATGAGTGTCACCTGGGTCAGGATGATTAACAGTTTTGTTCAAGTGTTTTACATTCTTATCTTTTCTCTCATTAATTATTTATAAAGTGTTGTTGAAATATGCAACTACAGTTGTAGATTTATCTCTTTCTTATTACCCTTTTTATCATATTTTATTTCAAGTATTTTGAACTCTGAAGTTAAGTGAGCATACATTTAGGTGTAGTCTCCTTTTTCATAAACAATCCACATTATTCCTTGTAATATTCTTTTCTCTGAAAATTACTTTCTCTTATATTAATGTAGGAATTTGGCATTTATTTTTATTAATGTTCAATGGTACTTATTTTTCAATATTTCTAATTTTAATTTACTTGTGTCTTTATATCTGATGCTTTCCGCAAGCAGTATGTAACTGAATCTTACATTTCATCCTATTTACAAGTGTGTGATTATTAATCTGGCATTTAGAATTTATATTCAATATGATTATTGATTTGTGCTTATTTTTTAATTTGTCCCATCTGTTCCCACTATGCCGTTCTAGTTTTTCTTTCTTTTAAGATTGTATTTTCATCTCCCTTTTTTTTTTTTTTTTTTTTTTTTTTTGTTTTTTGTTTGTTTTCTTTTTTTTGTTNCAATATGATTATTGATTTGTGCTTATTTTTTAATTTGTCCCATCTGTTCCCACTATGCCGTTCTAGTTTTTCTTTCTTTTAAGATTGTATTTTCATCTCCCTTTTTTTTTTTTTTTTGACTTACTGGCTGTTACTTTGTTACTTTTGTTTCAGCTGTTGCTTTAGGATTTATGTTATGCATGTCCAACTTACCACAGTCTACTTTCAAGCAATATTACGCTACCTTATGTGCTGTATATGATTACTGCAATCAAATATCCTTGCTTCTCCTTTCCAAATGAAAGTCACTTAGTCATGTCTGACTCTTTGCCATCCCATGGGCTATACAGGCAGTAGTGGAATTCTCCAGGCCAGAATACTGGAGTGAGCAGCCATTCCCTTCTCCAGGGTATCTTCCCAACCCAGGGATTGAACCCAGGTATCCCTCATTGCAAGGGGCTTCTTCACCAGCTAAGTCACCAGGGAAGCTGGTGAAGTATATACTGGGGAAGTATATGAATACTGCAATTAAATATTCTTGCTTCTCCTTCCCAAGGGCTTCCCTGATAGCTCAGTTGGTAAAGAATCTACCCACAATTCAGGAGACCCTGGTTTGATTCCTGGGTCAGGAAGATCCCCTGGAGAAGGCATAGGCTACCCATTCCAGTATTCTTGGGTTTCCCTTGTGGCTCAGCTGGTAAAGGATGCCCCTGCAATATGGGAGACCTGGGTTCAATCCCTGGGTTGGGAAGATCCCTGGAGATGGGAAAGGCTACCCACTCCAGTATTCTGGCTTAGAGAATTCCATGGTCTGTATAGTCCCTGGGGTCACAAAGAGTCAGACACGGCTGAGTGACTTTCACTTTCATTTTCTTCTTCCCCAAACTCTACATTTTTTCATTGGATTTAGTTCCATATATGTTATAAACCTCAAAATATATTCATGTTTTATTCTTTTGCAGAAATAATTGGTTATATTTTAAGGAAATTTTAAAAATCATAAATATTTGTATATCTGTCTATACAATTACTATTCTTACTGTTATTTATTCTGTTGTTTAAATCCAGCTTTCTATGTGATACATTTTTTTGTTATTTCTTTAGGATTTCTTGTAACATTTATTTTAGCACAGGTGCCTGGTAATGAAATCTAAGCTTTTGTAAATCTGAAAAAATCTTTGATTTGCATTCCATTTCTAAAGATATGCGACTGGGTATAAAATTCTAGCATGAGTATATTTTCATTTTAGTGTTTAAAGTTGTTGCTCCACTGTCTTTGACTTGAATGATTTGTGAAAAAAAGTCTACTTTTTTGTGTCATTCTTGTACCTCTGAGGATAATGTGACCTATTTTCTCTGATAGCTTTAAAATTTTGTCTTTATCACTGTTTTTAGCACTTTGATTATCATGTGACTTGGTGTCCTCTCCCTGTAAATTGCAGTTTTTACATCAACAAATCTGGAAATTTTCCATCCATTATTTCTTCTAATATCTGAAGCCTATCTTTAGGAACTCTAGTTACAAATTCAATGGTCCTCTTAAACTGTCCCAGTGTTTGATATTGCTCTGTTCGTTTGATGTGATTGTTTTGCATTCTGTATTTCACTCTGAGTAGTTTTTGTTGCCATGTTTTCCAGTTCTTCTGGGAAGGTGGGCCCTTCCCCCATATTGGTACTGCTCTGCTGCTGGGGGCCTGGAGCCCCAAGGAAAAAGGAATTGTCCACTTTGCTTCCTCCTGGCAGGGCTCGTGATCCATCTTCCTTCCCAACGTGAAGCCAGACTGGCCTGTATCAGTGGACCTCCCGTTTGACCCAGGATAGGAATGAAGCTCCCTGGATCACCTACTTTTGTGTGTTTAGGTCAGGAAATGCTCAGTTTTGCTCATTTTCTTGGGTTGGACATAAGATGCTCCACTATCATTTTGTTTTTTCTAATTATAGGGTCCCAACAAAGTTGATGTTAACATCTATCAAGTTCTTGGTTCCTCTTACATTGTTTCCAGTACTTTTATTTGTGAGGAAAAATAGGCAGAAACAGTTCTATTCCATCTTGTCCAGTTTTGAGATCCTCTGTTCATCTTCTCATTTGTAAAATGGGCATAACAACAAAACATACCTCATGGGGTCATAGAAACAATGCTGGTGCTTCTTCAGTATGCAGTCACTGTTCACTACTGCCTTTTCATCCTCTCTCATCTCATTTCCTTGCTCTATCCTGCCCCTGTCATTTTCCCAATCCCCTCCCCCACCAACGATACACACCTGGAAACCATAATTTGGCACCACGTTGCAAGTATTCTGTAGCTATAAACCTATGTGGAATTTTATCAAATTTAGTATTTAGTTAGGGCTGAAAGGATAAATATAGAGAGAGACATAAAGAGGGAATTTACCCTTTTCTACACTGTTACACTTTATAAAGCATCTATACCACCTAACCTGTTTTGTTGTCTGTACAGCATTCCTCCTGTTATCCTGAAAGATTTACATAACTGAGCACACTAAGAATTAAACTGGAATCTAGTCAACTAAGACCTGTGAAGGTTTTGACTTTCAAGTACTTTTTGTCTTTGTTTCTTCCTTTCTTTCATCTAGGCATTCTTTGGAGTTTTTAACAGAAATTCAAATTATATAGATACAGATATAAAGAGTAATAATTTTCTACTTAGAAAATTGTTTTCGGTGAAGAAATTTTGCCCAATATTATTTTGAGACTCAAAGAAATAAAAAGTTGATAGGTTATATATGAACAATTAATTATTTTGCATTTATTAAGCCCCAAGAAAGGGATAAAAAAAGATAACATCATTGAGTGGCAGAGAAAGAATTATGTCAGACATTAAAGATGCCCTGATACCCTGTCACTTGATATTGGTTTTCTGTCTCAAGTTCTGTGAAGTGTGTAATACATTCTGATGGGCAGATGGATGGGAGAGTTTGATATATTGACACAGCACTAATAACCCAGCAGGCACCAAGATGAATGGTACATTATGTTTAGTGAATGCAGACACCATTCTTCATGTACCTACTTATCTGAATTCAAAAAAAGGAAGAATAAAATGTAGGTCCTTGAGAACTTCTTTTTAAGTAAGTTAAAGTTAATGTTTTTAGAAATAATTACTGATGAAATAGAATAATTAAACTCTAGTGGCAAAGATCTACAGTGATTCCTATAATTAATGGATATATTCTTATCTCTGAGACAGGGGAGAGGTAAAATACTATAAGAGGTTTTAAGTATGTATTAAATATCAGAATTTATCTCAGGACTCATTACATTTAGTAGTTCATTTATTTCTAACAATAACACCACAAAAGATAGGTGGCATTATTTTGGCTTAACTAAAAAAGAAATATAGACTCAGATAAATTAAGCAAATTTCTCAAGGTAGCAGTTATTAAAATAAGAGATTTCACTCAGTGAAGTTCTGAGTCAAAACTTGTGGCACTTGAGGAATATCTGATATTCCTCTAGTCTGCTAGTCTGAGGCAAGAAGTACACAAAATCAGAACTCCCCTGGTGGTCCAGAGGTTAAGGCCACACTTCCACAGCGGGGCACCAGTTTGATCCCTGGTCAAGGAACTAAGGTCCCACAGGGTGCATGGCATAACCAAAAGAAAAAAAGAAGTACAGTAGATAATCTAGGCTATTTTATAGTGCTGTAAAACAAGAAATCTAACAATATGATATTGGTGCCAATGAGAAGAAGCTTCTTTGGGCACACATGGAACAATATGAACATTAAAATCAAAACGAATGCAATTTATGAAAACACTGTGAGAATAAAGTTCTGTCAATGATGATAATTGACTGATTTCACTCTCTCATCTGAATTGATGATATTTATAAGAATTATGCAGATAGAGTCAGGCATGAAACATCACGCAAAACAAGTGATTTATAATAGAGAAAGAAACAGAGTGATAGGCTTTGTTTACTATTTGGAGAGTTCCCAGGCCACCCCAAGCTAGGGGAGACCAGAATTGCAGAAGAGACGTCAGACTGAGAAAGCAGAGGTAGGGTCTGGTAAGATTAGGGTGAGTGGAGTTCCCAAAGTAGAGAATTGGAAAGAATAAAGTTGCAAATAGAGTCTTCAGAAACCTGAAGAGATTGTTCAAATCTCCAGCTGAGCACTAATCAGTGTTTGCACATGGAGAGGTTACCTGAGGTCTGGGGATGAAGCACCTAAAGTTCCAAGGAAGAAATCTGCAGAGCTCACACACAGCTAGATTTCGTTTGCATTCACAACAGGGAGAATGTGTGAAAAACTACCCAAGGCCAGGAAAAAACCCAATGGAATGGATTACTGAGAAAAATGACCAATGAAAACACAAGGAGGCTTAGTTGATGTTTTCATCAGCAGCTTCAGGTTGGCTATTCAGGTTATTATTCAAATGGTGCATTAGTCCTAAACTAAATGTTGCTCTGGTTTTTCGTAATGTATTCTAAAGGCAAGCATCAAAACAATTAAACCATCTCAAGTAATTGACAGAGTCCTAAAAGATAGTTTAATAATTTTTATAGAATTTAAAAAATTTCTACCCAATAAGGTAATATTCACAGAATCTGCCAAAAAATAAATAATTATCAGGCCTATAAATATACAGAAAACTATAAACTATAATGAAAAGAAAAAGCAGTACATTGAAATTAACTTACAAATGACTTGATGTTAGAATGTACAGACAAAAAAATTATGATAGGAAACTTCAAGATCAGTGAACCTGAAACAATGCAAACTATCTCCAATAACATGCAGAGTATTAAGAAAAAATTGAAAAAAATCAACAAAGCATTATAGAACAGTAAGACGATTCAAGAAGTCAATGTATTTGTAATTTGAGTGCTCAGTGGAAAAACGGTACAAATATTTGAAAAAAAAAAAACAGTTGGAACAGTGAACCTGAAACAATGCAAATTATCTCCAATAACATGCAGAGTATTAAGAAAAAATTGAAAAAAATCAACAAAGCATTATAGAACAGTAAGACGATTCAAGAAGTCAATGTATTTGTAATTTGAGTGCTCAGTGGAAAAACGGTACAAATATTTGAAAAAAAAAAAACAGTTGGAAATTTCCCAAATATGTTTTTCTTGAATATAATAATATCTACAAAGAAATAGCAATGATAAAAAAGAAACAAATGGAAATTTTGAAGTGAAAATTACAATAACAGAAATTTTTAAAAATCTTATGGGCTTCATATTAGCATGGAAATCACAAGATAGAATCAGCAAATTTGAATACAACTCAAAAGGATTTATCCAATCCGAACAGTGGAGGTAAAATTATATAAAGTCTCAGGGGACTTGTGGGACAACACCTGAAGCATGCATCATCAGAATGGCAGTATCAGAAGGAAAAGAGATGAAGAGTGAAGCTGGAAGAGAGAGTGTCAGATCCCACAGGTCAAGGGCTCAGTCCCCCAAGACTGCTCACTCCCCATCCCTGCTTCAGATACAAGCTGCACGCCCAAGTTCTCCTCCATACCTCTGACCAACCACCTATAGATGGGAGATTTCCAGAACTCCCCCTTGGGTTTGATTAATTTGCTAGAGCAACTAATAGAATTCAGAGAACCATTTTGCTTACCATATTTTAAAAGACAGCCTTTGGAATGGGAGAAAATAATAACAGATGAAGCAACTGACAAACAACTAATCTCAAAAATATACAAGCAACTTATGCAGCTCAATTCCAGAAAAATAAACGACCCAATCAAAAAATGGACCAAAGAACTAAACAGACATTTCTCCAAAGAAGACATACGGATGGCTAACAAACACATGAAAAGATGCTCAACATCACTCATTATCAGAGAAATGCAAATCAAGACCACAATGAGATACCACTTCACACCAGTCAGAATGGCTGCGATCCAAAAGTCTGCAAGCAATAAATGCTGGAGAGGGTGTGGAGAAAAGGGAACCCTCTTACACTGTTGGTGGGAATGCAAACTAGTACAGCCACTATGGAAAACAGTGTGGAGATTCCTTTAAAAACTGGAAATAGAACTGCTTTGCAACCCAGCAGTCCCACTGCTGGGCATACACACTGAGGAAAGCAGAACTGAAAGAGACACATGTACCCCAATGTTCATCGCAGCACTGATATAATAGCCAGGACATGGAAACAACCTAGATGTCCATCAGCAGATGAATGGATAAGAAAGCTGTGGTACATATACACAATGGAGTATTACTCAGCCATCAAAAAGAATACATTTGAATCAGTTCTAATGAGGTGGATGAAACTGGAGCCGATTATACAGAGTGAAGTAAGCCAGAAAGAAAAACACCAATATAGTATACTAACACATATATATGGAATTTAGAAAGATGGTAACGATAACCCTATATGCGAGACAGCAAAACAGACACAGAGGTACAGAATAGACTTTTTGACTCTGTGGAAGAGGGAGAGGGTGGGATGATTTGGGAGAATGGCATTGAAACATGTATAATATCATATAAGAAATGAATCGCCAGTCTAGGTTTGATGCAGGATACAGGATGCTTGGAGCTGGTGCACTAGGATAACCCAGAGGGATAGTATGGGGAGGGAGGTGGGGGGTGGTTCAAGAGTGGGAACTTACGTACATCCATGGCGGATTCATGTTGATGTATGGCAAAACCAACAAAGTATTGTAAAGTAAAAATAATAATAATAATAATAAAATTTAAAAATAAATAAATAAGGAGGATAACTCAAGAACAGCCAGATGGAAGGGAGGCATAGGGCAAGGTGTGGGAACAGGCTGAGGGTTTAGAGTTAGGTAAAATAGAGACAGCACCTTGTATCAATGCTCAGGTAGCCTCCAAGCAAGGTAGAGCAGGCTTAAGCTATAATTAGTTAATAAATTCTGCTCTGGTACTAGGGCACTGTTTGGGAATGTGGGCTGATATCTTCAAGCATGCTGCCACACCCAGGATGGTTGGTCATGACCAACGTAAAAAATGCCACACAGCTTTCCTACCATTCTGTGTTGCCTTTTCCTAAATTCAGCATTTGCTTGCTTGTTATTAACTTTTGACAGTTTTCTAGATTCCTAACAAAATTGGTTCTGATAGTTTCTGCTTGTTTTTCAACATTTTCATTCATTTTCCTCATGCTACTTTGTCAGTGATTTTTAAGTAGTTTATTTTCTTGTGACTTGCAAAGAAATCAGGGTTGGAGAAGGTAATTCAGGGCCAAATATCATAATGAAGTATACTAAAATCATATTAGTGAAGCATGATAAATACAATTCTTTGGGGGAAGTCTGCTTATCGATTCCATTTAATATGATTGTTGCAATAGGAAGACCATCAGGTTTAGCAGGAACAGACCATTTCATGATCTCTCCTCTTGTTATCTTAGTGACCTTTCATGACTCATTAAATTCTTTGAACCCGTTTCCATTCTCTAGGACGTTAATAGGCTTCCCTTGTGGCTCAGACTGTAAAGAATCTGCTGGCAATGTAGGAGATGAGAGTTCAATCCCTGGGTCATGAAGATCTCCTGGAGAAGGGAATGGCTACCCGATTCAATATTTTTGCCTGGAGAATCCCATGGACAGCGGAGCCTAGCAGGCTATAGTCCATGGGGTTTCAAACAGTCAGACATGACTGAGTGACTAACATGGACAAATCATATTAATATCTAACACTTTTATAAAGATACACTGAAATTAGAAAGAAAAACTGAAATAACTAACATATGAAGTTCTATTCAAACAATTTGTAAGAATAATAATGCATTCTCCTACCAAAGTATAATCACAATTTCTATCAAAGGACATAATTTCTTCCATCGTATTTTTTCAATTTGAAATTTTTATATGAAACCAGGTGAAAAATCAAAGTGACTTTGGTGGGATCACATGGTGTTTCACAAAAGGAGGATCTGTTCCACTTACTAAAATGTCTATAGATGGAAGAAAGAAATACATAGATAAACCTCAATGGATCTGTCTTGGAATATATGAGTACAGTCATTTTTCACTTTTACTTCATTCTACATGGGTGCACATAACTAAAAGAAGAAAAAAATAACTCAGAAATGTCAGCACCAGTGAATTATTTAGCTTTGGTTCAGAAAAGTTCACTTTTTTTCATTTAAAAGTTATCAGAGGCTTTACCTCCCCAAAAGGCTTTGTACTTGATAGCTTGAAATTTTTGAGTTCACATAAGGCAAATCCTTCAAACTAGGCTTCAAGTACATGTGAACTGAGAACTTACAGATGTACAAGCTGGATTTAGAAAAGGCAGAGGAACCAGAATTCAAATTGTCAACAACCACAGAATCATATGAAAGCAAAGGAATTCCAGAAAACATCTACTTCTGTTTCATTGACTATGCTAAAACCTTTGACTGTGTGGATCTCAGTAACTGTGGAAAATTCTTAAAGAGACGGGAATACCAGGCCACGTTATCTGTCTCCTGGGAAACCTGTGTGCAGGTCAAGAAGCAACAGTTAGAACCAGACATGGAACAATGGACTGGTTCAAAATTGAGAAAGGTCAAAGCTGTATATTGTCACCCTGCTTATTTTAACTTCTGTGCAGAGTCAGTCAGTTCAGTTCAGTCGCTCAGTCATGTATCCATGGGATTTTCCAGACAAGAGTGCTGGAGTCGGGTGTCATTGCTTTCTCCAGCCTGTATTTGCAGATCTCTATCAAGTCTTGCTGCTCCAAGATAGATGCCAAGATCTTGCTTTCATAGCCTTTCTTGTCTTTGGGGTGCAGGCCTAGGACTTAGCACCATAAATCAGAGGCTTCCTCACATGACTTACATTTAGAAGAGGAAATAAAAGGTACCAGCACCAGATGGAGGCAGAAACCTAAAGCACCAGAACTGTACCAGGGGGCGGTGGTGTACGCTGTGGCTCTGGGTGGAGGAGTTGTCTCTGCTGGAGTTCTCACTTCCGCAGGATGATCTGCTATTGTTCTTCCAAGGCCCTCCTGGAGATTCTGAGAGACACCTACAGTTCTTTAATAAACCAAACGGAGTGAATGCTCATCTCTGCAACCAAGAACCCCAACTAACACTGAGAATTACTACAGTCAGGATTTAAAGTTTTTCTCTTCCCAAGAAAACAATAATAATAGTACCTGGCACCTACTGAGTGCCTACAATATGCCAGGAACTGTTAGGATATCTGTATCTAAATCCACACATATACATACACACATCCGCATTCTTTTGATAGTTCTAAAAGTTACACATTCTTGTCCTCATTTTCCTTTTTTAATCATTTATTTTTGGCTGTGCTGGGCCTTTGTGGCTGCACGGGCTTTTCCCTAGATGCGGTGAGCAGTGCCACTCTCCAGCTGCAGTGTGCTGGCTTCCCACTGCTGTGGCTACGACGCACAAGCTCCCACAGTAGGGGCGCTGGGCTCCAGAGCACAGGCTCAATAGTTGTGGCGCACAGGCTTAGCTGTTCCATGGCACGTGGGATCTTCCCAGATTAGGAATCGAACCTGTGTCTCCTGCATTGGCAGGCAGATTCTCTACCACTGAGTTCCCAGGAAAGCCCCTCACTTTCTTTTTTAAATGAATAATTTTATTGTTCTTATTAAAATGACTCATGTTTGTTAAGATAAATTCAAGCAACATGGAAAAGTATAAAGAAGAAAGGAAAGGTACCTCTGATCCATAACCAGCATTAATATTTAGAGGACAACATGTGAAACACCTCTCTCCGTGCATGGAGACTGATAGTGGGGGAGAGAGAATTGTTGGAGAAAGATAGTTGAGTAGGTATAATTTTATAAGCATGACGTTATAACAGAGAAACTCTTTTTTCATTTGGAACAAGACATTTAGTTTTTCATTTGAATTAACAGAAGAACCAGCTGAAGTGAAAATGAAATAATTATTCAACTTAGAAAAATATGTGTCTTTACCATAAGCAATATTAGTTCCAAGGATACTCCTCCAAGATTAAGGAAAAAAACATGAAAAAATCATAATTAGATATGCTATTTTAATAAACTTATTATGTAACTTTAAATAGTATTTTTTGATCTATCTGCTATGAAAAATAAGGAAAACAGCATCTTATTCTCCTATACCTCCTGTTTTTGTTACTTCCATTATTTTTACTTTCTATAACCTTTATATTCTCTTTCAAAATCTTAATTCTTTCATTTTCTTAATTCCACATCTTTATTCTCTAACCAGATCCAGTATGTATCCCTCGTAGCTGATCCATTTCCAAATTCAGTGTTTTGGTTTCTCACTTGGTCAGCAGGACTTCACTATGGAGTACTTTTTCTTGGGCGCTGGGTTCCCTGAAATCTTTTCTTTTGGATGATCTCTATCACTTTCATGATTAAGAGGATAACCTTGTAGATACTGCTTCATGCCTTCAAGTTTTGCAGGTTACTGTGAAGAAGTGTGGGACCAGTCAGAGTCAACCCTTTTGAAGAAGACTTCCTTTACATACCAAACAGTAATATGGTCTTAAAAATGGAAAAAAAACCAAAAACAAACACCACCATCCCTCCATGAACAGGATTTGTAAACCACTGCCAAGATGAACTCATTGACAAGTTTCCCAGGCCTCACAGTCTATACTACGTATGTGCGTTCAGCTGCTCAGTTGTGTCTGGCTCTTTGCAACCCATGGACTGCAGCCCACTGGGCTCCTCTGTCCATGGAATTTTCCAGGTAAGAATACTGGACTGGGTTGCCATTTCCTCCTCCAGGGGATCTTCCCGACAACTGTGGACCAAACTCGTGTCTCCTGCATTGGCAGGTGGATTCTTTACCACTTGAGTCACCTGGGAAGCCCCTATGGTATTAGGAGAACCAGTGAAGCCTGTCCTTATTTCCCCAGGTAGGATGACTATATCCCAGTTTCTTGGTCTTTAGAAAGGAATCAACCTCAATGTGAAATGGGGACAGCTGATAAGGAAGTGAGAGATAAGGTAGTCCACGGTGAGGGTGATGGGTGTGGAGAGTCAGGAAAGCTGAACCTTGTTCCTCAATTAATCTAGTTGTCACTGAGCTAAATATAGATCAGGTTCTATGCAGATTATAAAATTATAGCACATTTCCCAAAACAAGTTTTGTCTTCTTGATGGTATTAGTATCACTATGATAAGGATGTACAATAAAATTTAACGACTACTGTGAAGTAAGCAGGAGGAAAGGGCGGAGGAATAAATATTCTAGTTCTATGTGAACAATAGGGTTTCCCAGGTGGCACTAGTGGTAAAGAACCGGCCTGCCAATGCAGAAGACATAACCTAGGGTTCAATCCCTGGGTGGGGAAAATTTCCTGGAGAAGGGAATGGCGATCCACTCCAGTATTCTTGCCTGGAGAATCCCATGTCCAGAGGAACCTGGCAGGCTACAGCCCATAGTGTCGCAAAAAGTTGAACACAACTGAAGTGACTTAGCACTGCACAGCACATCTGAACAACAAGACACCTGCTTCAAGTATGCCCATCATGCCCGTAACACACACACATCAATGCCTGCTTCATCCCACGGTCAGAGCTAAATGATGTATCCCAACACGGAGATACACTTTAGAGATATACTGCCATTTAATCTCTCAACACACCTCTGAATTAGGAATGATCTCTATTGCTATTTATGGAGGAGTAAACTCTGGATCAGATTAGTTAGGAAACCCATCAAGGGCACACAGCTAATAAACAGTAGTGATGAGTTTCATATCTAGGTTCAGTTCAGTTGCTCACTCGTGTCCGACTCTTTGCAACCCCATGAATCGCAGCACATCAGGCCTCCCTGTCCATCACCAATCCCCAGAGTTCACGCAAACTCATGTCCATTGAGTCAGTGATGCCATCCACCATCTCATTCTCTGACGTCTCCTTTTCCTCCTGCCCGCAATCCCTCCCAGCATCAGAATCTTTTCCAATGAGTCAACTCTTCACATGAGGTGGCCAAGGTATTGGAGTTTCAGCT
Source organism: Oreotragus oreotragus (assembly GCA_006410675.1). Lineage (NCBI taxonomy): Eukaryota > Metazoa > Chordata > Mammalia > Artiodactyla > Bovidae > Oreotragus > Oreotragus oreotragus. The sequence goes on from SJYX01012912.1 coordinate 68,284, forward strand.
TTAGCATCATTCCTTCCAAAGAACACCCAGGACTGATCTCCTTTAGGATGGACTNGCTCCCAATCCCTCTCAGCATCAGAGTCTTTTCCAATGAGTCAACTCTTCGCATGAGGTGGCCAAAGTACTGGAGTTTCAGCTTTAGCATCATTCCTTCCAAAGAAATCCCAGGGCTGATCTCCTTTAGGATGGACTGGTTGGATCTCCTTGCAGTCCAAGGGACTCTCAAGAGTCTTCTCCAACACCACAGTTCAAAAGCATCAATTCTTTGGCGCTCAGCCTTTTTCACAGTCCAACTCTCACATCCATACATGACCACTGGAAAAACCAGAGCCTTGACTAGATGGACCTTAGTCGGCAAAGTAATGTCTCAGAGTACATCATGCCAAATGCTGGGCTGGATGAATCGCATGCTGGAATTAAGTTTACCAGGAGAATATCAACAACCTCATATATGCACATAATTCCACTCTGATGGCAGAAAGCAAAGAGGAGCTAAAGAGCCTTTTGAAGAGGATGACAGAAGAGAGTGAAAAAGTTGGCTTAAAACTCAACATTCAAAAAAACTAAGGTCATTACATTACCTTAGCTCCATCTGGTTCCATTACCTCATGGCAAATAGATGGGGAAAAAGTGTAAATGGTGACAGACTTTAATTTCCCGGGCTCCAAAATCACTTTGGACAATGACTGCAGCTACAAAATTAAAAGATACTTGCTCCTTGCAAAAAAACCTATGACAAACCTAACAGTGTATTAAAAAGCAGAGACATCATTTTGCTAACAAAGGTCCCTACAGTCAAAGCTATGGTTTTTCCAGTGGTCATGTAAGGATGTGAGAGTTGGACCATAAAGAAGGTGGAGAACTGAATGAAGAACTGATGCTTTCAAATATGGTGCTGGAGAGGACTCTTGAGAGTCCCTTGGACAGCAAGGAAATCAAGCCAGTTAATCCAAAAGGATATCAACCCTGAATAGTCATTGGAAGGACTGATGCTGAAGCTGAACCTCCAGTACTTTGGTCACCTGATGCAAAGAGCCGACTCATTGGAAAAGACCCTGATGCTAAGAAAGGTTGAGGGCAAAAGGAGAAGGCAGTGACAAATAATGATATAGTTGGATGGCATCACTAACTCAATGGGCATGAGTTTGAACAAACTCTGGGTGATAGTGAAGGACAGGGAAGCCTGGCACGCTGCAGTCCATGAGTCACAGAGCAATAGCTGAACAACAACAAGGCAAACTGTCCTCTTGGTTATGTGAGAAAATCAAAGATAAGAGAACTTCCTCATAACATTTGCAAGGCAAAAACATCCTAGGGACAGTTTCAATACTCTAAAATTAAGGGATCTGGTTTCTCAATCAGTGCAGTGTATGAGGGCTTACAGCAGAGCTCCTGTGCACTTACCGATCTATAATTTGACAACAGGACCCTCATACTTGAAGGCAGCAGGCAAATGTTGTTCTGTTTGGGTTCAAATTCATGAGGTGATCATTTCTAGTAGTGAAAGGCACCAGTGGAAAACCTATGCTACACTTTAGCATTGAAAGATAATTTTAAAAATCCTGCTTCAGACATATTTTCAAACTTTTTAATGTAGTAAATTTCCATTGTATAAAAATGTAGAGAGAATACTGAAATACACCACAAAGATGTAAAATTCTTTACACTTAATTAATCTTGTTTCAAATTACCTCTCCTGTTGCTCAGTTTCTACACACACACACACACACTCACACACACTCTCACACACACAAGATTATTTTAAAGTAAATCCCAAAGAGTTTATCAGGTCATCCGATGATGAGCTAAGAATGCTTCTCCTAAAGATAAGAGATCTATTTTAAATATAAATTAAATACTATCACAATGGAAAAAGTAACAATTCTATATTATCTTTAAATATTCAACTAGTATTTAAATTTATTGTTTCACTTTTTAAAGTGGTTGATCTCTTGAATCAAAATCCAAGTAAGGTCTTTGTTCATTTGGCTGCTGTGCCTTGTCATTTTAATCTGTAAGCATCTTCTTTATTTGCTTTTGTAACTTATTTATTTAAGATCTCAATTGTTTTTTTTTTGTAGAATTTCCTGCCATTTGAATTTTATGTCATGCCCCTATGTCATTAATAAGTTCAGGTGTCCCCCGTATTTCTTGTAAATTTGTAGTTAAGTTTAGTCTTGGATCAGTTCAGGTTGGTTCTCACAATAATGAGTTTTCAGATTACACCGAGTTACAATGGGTTAAAATACCTAATGCAGACATGAGTATATGATGGATGATGCTTTAGGTCACAGAGTCAAGAGCTAAATATCAATTCAACATCTGGAAAAAATGTCATACCTAAAGAGGATGCAATTCTCAGTTTACAAACTTTAAAATAAAGAATAAGTCAGAATAAGGTCTACCTTCAAACTGCCTATCCCCAGGCTGGCTGAAGAGATAACTTCATCATTTTCCATCAGTTGGGCAGAGTGGAGAACTCAGTGTCAAATATTAAGTTTCCTAAAAAGAGCAAAGCGATGTCATATTTTTTAAAAAAAATTTTTTTCCTGAGTTAATGTCAGGGGTTTAAAATAATAATTCACATGTTTTAGAAGTTACACTCTATTTACAGCTGTTGTAAAATACTGACTATATTCCCTGTGCTGCTGCTGCTGCTGCTAAGTCACTCCAGTCATGTCCGACTCTGTGTGAACCCATAGACGGCAGCCCACCAGGCTCCCTATCCCTGGGATCCTCCAGGCAAGAACACTGGAGTGGGTTGCCATTTCCTTCTCCAATGCAAGAAAGTGAAAAATGAAAGTGAAGTCGCTCAGTCATATCTGACTTGTCACGACCCCATGGACTGCAGCCCACCTGGCTCCTCCATCCGTGGGATTTTCCAGGCTCTGTACTGTGCAATATATCCTTGCACATCTGCTTCTGTGAAATGAATCGCACTAGCTCATAAGCAATGTTTCACTGTAAACTCACAAAACTCCTTGGTGTATACATGAATATACTTAGGACACTGATACTTGGAAATGACACTGTTGGACTTTGAAGATTCTGAATCTAAGTATTTAGTGATCTTATCTAATTTCCTTCTGAAAAGTCACTTTAGTTTGCACTTCCAAGAGCATCCCCACTTTTGGAAATGTTATTAATTGCCAAGTTTTTAATCAGAATAGAAATTGCTGTCAGTTTTATTCACATATTTCATCTCATTTTATTATTGTAATAATTCAGTGAGTTAGGCAGGTTATGATGAAATCAATTTGTAACTCCACACAGTTTCAATTGAACTTGAATCTGTCCAACTCCAGAAGTCCCTTTGGTAACACACTAAGGTACTCTCCTGGGGGGAATTTTGTAGAGATGGCTTTTAGATGGAAACGGATAAATAGAATAGGCTTTTAGCAACTGTTTGAGAAGTAACAAGGTTCAGGCATTTCGGTTTATAGAACTCTACAGTACAGGGGGCTGAAATGTTAGTAATGTTCGAAATGACCTTTATCTGACCTTCTACTTGGGAGATTTACTTCAAGAATTAGAGTTCCACATGACAAAACTTAAAGAGATTTGCATCTAAAGTATTTGGTAGCCAAAGAAGTTGTGTGTGTGTTTGTGTCTCTTTCTCTGTGTGTATGTGTGTGGGTGGGTGAGTGGGTAAGAGAGTTTCTACAATATTTAATGCTTTATTCCCTCAAAGCAGTATTTTTTTTTCAGATACTTTTGAAATGGATGTTTGAGGAATTGTATACTATTTTTCTTTTTTATCCCTAAAAACAAATAAATCACTCTTTCCAGGCAAGTTCAGCTTTTCATTTGTGACAAATTTAAAAACTTGACTGGCTGAAAAATGGGAGGGTTTATTTTTCAACCTCTTTTGTGAACGAGGCATTAAGTCTAAAATTACCTTCAGTGACAAATTCCTTTCATCACTAATCCTTCATAGAAATAACTTAGTGAACTAAACGTGACAGAGGCTTCAGAGAAAGAGGTGATCTCAGCCTTATAAATAAAACCCATCTTGCAAAATAGAAGTAAAGTAACAGACACATGCTTACCTTAAAGGTTTTTTTTTTTTTAATTTAAATTAGGCTGAAATGCCTTAAAACATAAAACAAAATAAAATGAAATCAAATCTTCTAATTATTTTGTCACCCAAAGTGAAATTTTTAGTCTCTCTCTTTTGCTTGTTTTAGGAATATAAAGAAAAAGGTAGCCGCAGCTCTTGATTTTCTTCAGAACTGTCTATGTTATTTATGAAAGAAAGTTTTAAAAAAATATTTTATATTAATACTGTCAGGGGAGAGTTTGTAAATTCCTTGGTTCTGTCTCACCACAGCAAAAATTTGAAGCAATGGATGGATGCTGCTGCTGCTGCTGCTGCTGCTGCTAAGTCGCTTCAGTCGTGTCTGACTCTGTGCGACCTCATAGATGGCAGCCCACGAGGCTCCCCCATCCCTGGGATTCTCCAGGCGAGAACACTGGAGTGAGTTGCCATTTCCTTCTCCAATGCATGAAAGGGAAAAGTGAAAGTGAAGTCGCTCAGTCGTGTCGGACTCTCAGTGACCCCATGGACTGCAGCCTTCCAGGCTCCTCCGTCCATGGGATTTTCCAGGTAAGAGTACTGGAGTGGGGTGCCATTGCCTTCTCCAATGGATGGATGAGTGTCACAGCTTAGTTTTATTTGGCAAGCAAAGGAAACTACATCCTTGAGGCACAAGGGCAGGCTGACCCAAAAGACACAAAGAGGAAAAAGGCCCCCCAGCTCAATGTTGGCTCCTCTTTTTATATGTTTTTTCTCCTCCCCATGAGCCTGTCCTATGTAAACTGGGCTAAACCAGGAAGGAGCCTTGTTTTACCTGAGGTTCTCACGCCAGTCCTCAGGCTTTCGTTTGTTCTATTTTCGCTGGCTTTTCCCTTCTTTGTCTTTTAACGATCACCATTCTGGACTCCTTCCTCCTATTGTAACTACCTAACAAAGCTAATATTAACTCTTAATATCATGCTCATTTCTGCTGGATTCTGATCAACAAACTTCTCTACTTTTATATACTTTGACTTGATGAAAGATGTGTGGTGATAACCTATGTATCAGACACTGTACAGAGCTATTAGAGATGCTGAGATGATGCAGGTAAGCATACTGGTCCAAAGGACTACTTGTCTACATATATTTTTGACAAATGAGTTGAAATACAATGGAAGTGGATTTAAATTGCTTTGGATGACCATCAAAGGAATTTTGATCTAACCCAAAAAGATGAAGAAGAATAAGGGTAGAAATAAGTGAAAATCATAACAGACTGAAGGAATACATATACAACTTAAAAAGACTTTTGCTCTGTGTGATGGTGTGGCAGGAGCAGTTGTTACTGGGCATTTGGGTTCACTTTGAGGGTCTGATGAAAGCCATCTAAGGAATTAAATGTGAGCTTAAACTCAATCTTCTAAAATGAGACAAATATAGGGATTACAGTAAAAACAAGAGTTTTCTGAATTTTTTTTATCAATATGTTGGTTTAAACTGGATTAACTTTGATGAGGATAATTTTCAAATATTTGACTTACAGTCTTTAAAACAAAGTGAATATAAGCAACACTTTATTTAATATTTAAAGTTCATAATTAGTAAATGGGCACTTGTTTTTTGAGAGATTTTTTAGATATAATTAAAATAATTAAATTAAAAATTTTTAATTTAAATTTTTATATTTAAAATAACTAAAATTCACCCATTTAAAGATTACAGTTTCTTGACTCAGTGTATCCAGAGTTGTGCGGTTATTATCACAATTTAATTTGGAACAGCTTTGTCTTTACTCAAACAGTAAAGATTCTGCCTGCAGTGTAGGAGGTGCAGGTTCAATCCCTGGGTCAGAAAGATCTCCTGGAGAAGGAAATGGCAACCTACTCCTGTATTCTTGCCTGGATAACCCCATGCATGGAGGAGCCTGGTGGGCTATAGTCCATGGGGTCCAAAGAGCCAGATGTGACTTAGCAACTAAACAGCAACAGTTCCTTCTATGTATTTCTTCAATTGCTATGCATTTTGTTGAGGATAGTTGTCTCTACATTCATAAAGAATATTCGTCTGGAGGTTTCTTTTCTTGTGATGTTTTTCTCTCGTTTTGGTATCAAGATAATACTGGTCTCATAAAATGGGATGGGAAATGATTCTTCCTATGTTTCTTGAAATATTTCATGAAAGGTTGTTATTCTAGCTTAAATGTGTGGTAGATTTCACCAATGACTTTTTCTGGCTTGACATTTCTATGTGGGAAGTTTTTAAATGACTACTTAAGTCATGTTAAACATTATGTCTTAGTCAGTCAATCAGCTCAGTCGCTCAGTCGTGTCCAACTCTTTGCAGCCTCACAGACTGCAGCATGCCAGGCTTCCCTGTCCATCACCAACTCCTGAAGTTTGCTCAAATTCATGTCCCTTGAGTCAGTGATGCCATACAACCATTTCATCCTCTGTTGTCCCCTTCTCCATCTGCCTTCAATCTTTCCCAGCATTAGGATCTTTCAAGCGAGTCAGTTCTTTGCATCAGATAGCCAAATATTGGAACTTCAGCTTCAGCATCAGTCCCTCCAATGGATAATCAGGACTGATTTCCTTTAGGATGGACTGGTTGGACCTCCTTGTAGTCCAAGGGACTCTCAAGAGTCTTCTCCAACACCACAGTTCAAAAGCATCAATTCTTCAGTGCTCAGCCTTCTTTATGTCTACTCAGATTTTATATTTCTACTTGAATCAATTTTGTTAGTTTGTGTTTTTCCAGGAAACTTTTCCTCTGCTGCTTATGGGTTTCTCTTATAATCCTTTGCCTGTCTTCAAGGTCATTAATGATATCTTCTTTCTTTTTTTGTGTGTGATTTTAGTTATTAGAATCCTATCTTCCTTCATCAGCTTATATAAAGGCTTATCAATTTTATTAATCTTTTTAAGGAAACAGCTTTTAGTTTCTTTAATTTTTATTAATGTTTTCTATTTTCTAGCTTAATTATTTCTGTTCCAATCTTTATCATTTATTCCTTATGTTGTTTTGGGTTTAGTTTGCTGTCCTTTATTCCAGTTACCTGAAATGTTTTGTTATTGATTACTTCTTTTCTGAAATAACTATTTACAGCAATAAATTTCCCTCTAAATACAGCTTTAACTACATCTAAGTCTGGTATGATGTCCTTCTTTTTTGATTCATCTTAAGGCATTTTAAAATTTATCTTATTTTCTTCTATAATTTGTTTAATTTTGCATAACTTTGGGTTTTCTTATGTAATTCTAGTTACATTGTGTTGTTTTGAATAAAGCTCATTTTATAATTTCAGTTCTCTTAAATTGATTGATATGTGCTTTATGGCCTAGTATCTGACATTTAAAGTCTCTTAAAATGTTATTTTCTTCTTTCTTCAGTTTTGTTTAATAATTATGATAGGTACATATATGTTTATAAATTTTATATATTCTGATGGGATGGTTCTTTGATAAGCAATAAGTTGTTCAATGGGTTAAAATGCTGGGTTTTAATTATTTTTTAATTAATTAAGTATTTACTGAATGCTTAATATGTGCCAGTCACTGTTCAAAATTGGGAGAAAAACAATGAATAAACAGAAAAATTTCTGTTGTAATTGGAGCTTGCATTCTATTTGGGAAAGCAGACCCAAATATATTATTTCCTTATTATGAATAAGGAATTATTTCCTTACTATGAATAAGGAAATAATATATTGCTATAGGAAAAGTTTCTATTAAAAAAAGGAAGCAAAAAGGTCAAACCAGTCAATACTAAAGAGATCAATTCTGAATATTAATTGAAAGGACTGATGCTGAAGCTGAAGCCCCAATACTTTGGCTACTTGATGCAAAGAACTGACTCATTGGAAAAGATCCGATGCTGGGAGAAATTGAGGGCAAAAGGAGAAGGGGGCAACAGAGGATGAGATGGTTGGATGGTACCACTGACTCAGCGGACACAAGTTTGAGCACTCAGGTAGATAGTGATTTACAGAGAAGCCTGGCATGCCACAGTTCATGGGGTCACAAAGAGTCAGATACAGCTTAGTGACCGAACAGCAGCATAGAAAAACTACTGAGCAAGGTAAGGCGATGATTACTGCAGGTTGGAGAGAACTAAAATGTATACTGTGTAACCAGAGGGGACATGGTTGCATGGCATCATTGACTAGATGGACATGAGTTTGAGTAAGCTCCAGGAGTTGCTGATGGACAGGGAAGCCTGGCATGCTGCAGTCCTTGGGGTCACAAAGAGTTGGACACGAGTGACTGAACTGAACCAGAGCAAGCCTCTCTGAGGATATAACAACAGAACAAAGATTTATTGTTAGGATGGGAATTCTGGATTTATTGTTGGAAATATTAGTTCTTACTAAAGAAGAAATGCAGGTAAAAGAAAAATAAATAGAAATAACTTACTGAGTGATGAAACTAAAACACTGTTTTAGGCACATTATAATCATATTATTGAATTTTCACAGCTATGACGAGTGGTACTTATTTTTATCCTCATTTTCCACTGAATAAATTGAAATTTAAAACTTTTTTTTAACTTGTTCATGGTTACAATATGAAGCAGGAATTAGTCAGATGAATTCAACTTTTAAGTTCTTATGTGGTTCTGTTAAATATTAAATTGATTCTGTATATATTAGAGAATATACTTGATGATATTTTATATATGAAATCTCTGATATGTTTATTTTAAATGACTCAAAGGGACTATGTGAAGACAACTCTGAAAGTTTAAGGGTCTGTTTAAACTGATTTTATTTGAATAATGATTCCAGAATTTTTCTACATTTTTTGCAAATTATTATTAATATTCTGTTAACCTTCTGTTTGTTTCAAAGTATTTAAGATAGATGAGCTTCAAAACATAGGCATATTTCTTTATAGATCTTCTAATGCTTTCTGGCATTAGATTGTAAACATGTCTTCAAATACATATTTTATTTAGTCTTCAACTTCTTACATTATTAAGTGGGATGTCATGCATAAATTTGACTTTACTTCATGAACAAGTTAATTTGTATCTCATTAAATGGGAGACAAGATAAAGTCTGTGACATAAAATGAAATCACTACTTCCACTCATCACATTAACATTCTTACTAGGCTGAAGTTTTCATTAAATCTATCAACTGTCAGGAAGATATAAACAGGCAGTGAAAGAAGGGCTTCACAAGTTACATATATAAGGAAATTGGAAACCTAAGATGGTAATTTGAACACAATATCAGCAATTCTTTAGAAAGATTCTGAAGAAAGATCAATTCTTTCAAAATTCTGACTCCCCTTAGAAAACTCAGGAAGAAGAAAGTTGTAGAAATATGGAATTTAATGGACCATCAGTGTTTTTCCTGTTTTATGTATTCCTAGATTATATCAACTTGCCATGTCCAGTTTAAATATCCTTTTCTTTTTTTTTTTTTTTTTAATCTCAACTGTTAACCTGTGGGGAGATATTCTCCTCACATATTTTAATCTGTTATCCCCAAACAGCTCTGCCCTGAATTTAGTAAAGGTTTTCCTCAATAAATCTCTGAACTAATGAGAAATTTTACCCAGTTGTTGTTCAGAGAAAAATCTATGTTTTGTTTTAAATACAACTTTTAAAACTATATGATTCACAGGTTTGGTTTTGATAGGGTTTCAAATATGCTAATATCAGATCAAAATCTCTCTCAATTGCATTTTAAAAAGAAGTTTGTTTTCTTTCACTGTGTTTTGTTCATGTCAGTGCCTTCAGTAAGATGTTGAAGAAGCCTTGGACAGTTTCTTTCAGCTTTCTTAATACTAATGTTTAAAAGAAGACAACAGTCCCCAAATGGAGTCAGTCATGCTAAGTCTCATGTCACCAAACCAGTTATTTAACTTAATAAGACTTTGGCTGTTTCAGAAATGAAATTTCAAGCCAGCCAGTCAAGAATCACCTGCTCAGCACTACTAAGGTGATCTGCCAGGCAGAGCCCTCCTAGTCCTAAAGGAAGGTAACCTTGCAGTAACCAGCTCGCTTGCTTTTTTTTACCTAGAATAACTTCTTGTTCCTGTTCCCGCTTGTCTATAAAATCTCTTACCTTGTATAGCTCTTCAGAGTTCCCCTCCATCTGCTCGATTCATGAGTCTTTGGATAAAGGCACTAATATCTTAAACATTTACACAGTTGGATATTTTTTAAAAATAGTTTATGTGGATTCAGTGACAACACCTTCATGTGTTAAAACAAAAATTAAAATATATTGTAATACAAAGTGCCTAGCACTTGTAGTTATTATTATTCAAGAAATATTGGTTTTATTTCTTTCTAGTGATTCCCATCACTTTCAAAATTCCTACCATTTCTATTTTACATGGGGGAATGGAATGTCTGGACTTCCCTGGCAGCTCAGGGGTAAAAAAACCTGCCTGCAATTCAGATTGCGGGAAACTCAGGAGACATGGTTCAATCCCTGGGTCAGGAAGACCTTCTGGATGAAGAAATGGCAACCCACTCCAGTATTCTTGCTTGGGAAATTCCATGGACAGAGGATCTTTGTGGGCTACAGTCCATGAGGTTGCAAAATGTCAGACACAACTGAGTTACTAACACACACAGTAGAGGAATATCTAGGAGATGTGAGGAAGAGGCCTCAGATTAGTGCAACTTGACAAAGTAATGAAGCACTTCAGTAATCCAAGTGATGGGGAAAAGTTTTTACCATAATGCGAAATTTCTTATAAAATTTGGCTGTATGTATGTAACTAAGCAATTACAGACACACAATTTATAGATTCAAAATGGGAACCAAATATATCTCATTTCATAACCCAGTTTTTAGTTATTTTTTATGGTATGTATGCCTTACACAAATGTTCAGTCTTTTAAGCTAATTTATAAGTCATATATTAACATTCTGGGAAAAATTTTATAAAATGCTAGCTAAAAGATAGCTATTTCAAAACTTTCAGGAATCAAAAAAACCTAACAGAAAAGCAAATTGTATTTTAAAGAGGAAGATCTCTTTGGTCAATTGTTAGAAGTCTAAAATGATCAATTCCTTTTTTCAAGGTGTACTCATTAAACTGTAGCACCTTCTTATTCTCTGGAAGAAGCTCTAACAATATATAATATATTGAAGTTTTTGCCCTTATTGCTTTCTATGCTAATGTAATGCTTACCTTAGCATGTCATGAATACATATTTGTGGAGTCAAACTTAAATCAATTAAATTGAATTGAGAATGGAATGAATACATAGTTCCCCAGTGGCAACCACTCCAGAGTCTGAAACTAATTTTCAAAATACTCTCCCTGTTTTTCAAAGTGTAGGATGAGAAACAGAGTAATATTTTGCTTTCCTTTTCTTTGGAATCCTGTGTGGAGGTCTATTGGAGAAAAACTGGGCCAGAATCTCTGGCCATCAATCTCTTAACAATCTCCCCCAGGTGATAATTTGGCACAGGAAAGTTTGAGAGCCATTCCCTCAGTACAGAGAATCACTTTCATAGTGAAATACCATACTCTATTCCTTGACTTGATTCAATGTCAAATCATAAATTCACTATATACCATATGCTTATGTGTGTGTGTGTGTGTGTGTGTGTGTGAGCATGTTGCATGTAGATCCACACAGAACCGTATTCTGTCTCCATAAGTTTGCCTTTTCTAGAATATCATAGAGCTGGTATTGTGGACAAAGAATGTCACCTGGTATTTCAGTAAACAAAAGATGCTGCATCCTTGAACCCTGGAGCCTCTGCAGAGACCCCCCCACACAATGGTGTATCCTTAGGGAATTCAGGAGGGAAAGAAGAGGATGCCGGTCCAGGAGAGTTAATTTGTTTATCAAGGAAAGGCTTGAATAAGCCTAGATTCTTGCTTCTTCCCATACAAAGAAAAGCACTAAGTTCACTAACTTGAGATGTCTGTTTTTGTGATTAGCAGCAAGCTTTTGTGTTTGAACACATGTTTATCTAGTATTTGCCCAAAAAACTAATACACATTCTTGCCAGGGTCCTGCCCCGGTGGATCCAAGGAATTCGAAGGGGAAACAGAGTAGGCGAGGAAAACTTATTTATTTAGAAATATAAAGAGAGATTAGAAAGAAATAGTATAATAGGAAAATTTAGTGCAGAAAAGAGGCTGAATAACTTGGTTTACAGGGAAAACTAATAAAACCGCAGGACAAGAGATTTGCACCATTTATGTTGGGCCACCGGTGCCCGTTTGAATATTGGAGGGTGCCCTGCCTTGGGCTCCCTCTCTCATGGATCTTAGAAGCCAGGGCAAGTAAGTAGATGTGGTGAGCCTCCCTGCTCCAGATAGGAATTCAGTCAGAAAACAGAGTAAGAAAAGACACAGGGGAAACGAGTCCAGTGACTGGCCCATCCTCTATTGTTGTAAAGGCTTTTTATACCTTTTTTTTTTTTTTTTTTTTTTCATAGAGATCAATGGATAATATAAAATTATGCAGCATCAGCAGCCCTGACTCTTATCGAGACCAGACTTTTCTCTCTGCATACCTAGTTGTATACACAAGTCTTAGGTGATTTACATCATCTTCTGGCCAGAAGGCCAATTAACATTTTATGGCCCTTTTCTGATAAGGGTTTGTCAACCAGAAGACTTATTTGTTATTCTTCCCAAAGTCTGGTGCCACTCTCAGAAAGCACTAAATAAAGTTACATTCTTACATAGCAAGGATACAACAGTTTATAACAAGTAAAAGGAGTACGGTGATTTATAACAAAGAGAAAAGTAATTAACTCAAAAGTCTAGTGTTGCTAACATCAAAACTACTATATTCCTTTCTCTATATCCCAATTACATTGATGAATATCCTTCAGGTGCCTAAAAGATAAAGAATATGGAGGCCTGGCAGCAGTCATTGAGTCAACAGTGAGACCCGTCAACAATATAATTTTTAGCTCTTTAGAAAGGCTCTGTATCTTTAAGATGCTTTAAGCTTTGTGACTCTCGTGGTTGGGGGGCTGTAAGCAATTCACAAATTGTAAAAGTCTGGGGGAACCTGTCAGGCAAGTTAGAGAGCCATCAAAGGGGTTTGAGCTGAAACATTCCTTTCATATGCAGGAGACTGAAGCCCTGAGTTAACTTTTTTCCAGAGAATGTCAGAAGAGTGGAAAGCACAGTACAATAAAGCAGGCAGACTCTGGTTTTGTGGGGTAGATGTTCAGGAAAACCCAGGGGGAACCCCTGAAGCCTGACTCGCCTTGCCCATCAGGCCTCTCTGCATGACCTTGTCATGGGTGGGATCTCCCGTGCTGGCCCCCGGGACATCCTGGCTCCTCCCTTACCTCTTTCTAACAATCCTTCAGACCTATTTGAGAAGCTGTACCTCAGGCTTAAGTTCTCAGCCTTTTCAAGTTGGTTTCTTACACTTAATGACTTATATTTAGTTTTCCTCCATGTCTTGTCACGGCTGAATAGCTCATTTCTCTTTGGCACTGAATAATATTGCATTTTCTGCATGCTGCACAGTGTATTTATCCACTCACCTACTGAAAGACATTTCAATTGCTTCCAAGTTTGACAATTACGAATAAAGAGGCTTTAAACACACAGTTTTTGTGTGGACATAAATGTTCAACTCATTTGGGTAAATATCAGGGAGCATGATTACTGACTTATACAATAAGAGTATGACTAGTTTTTATAAGAAACTGTCAGGATGTCTTTCAAAGTGGCTGCACCATTCTGCATTCCCACTACCAATGAATGAGAGTTCCTATTGCTCCACATTTTTACCAGCATTTGTTGTTGTCACTGCCCTGGAATTCCATCCATTCTAATAGGTATGTAAGAGTAATTAACTGTTTTTATTTGCATTTTCCAAATGAGAAATGGTGGTGAGCATCTTTCCACATACTTATATTCCATCTCCTTATTTTTTTTTTATGATGTGTCTGTTCAGATCTTTTTGTCCACTTTTTAAACTTTTATATTGTTGAGTTCTTTGTATATTTTGAATTACAATCCTTTATCACAGATGTTTTACAAAGATTTTTCTCCCTAAATCTGTAGCTCATCTTTTCATATATTAATAGTGTCTTTTACACAACACAAGATTTTTGTTTTTAAAAATTTTTTGTTTTAAATTGTTTCTTTCGTGGATTGCATTTTTGGTCTTATACCCAAGAGGTCATTGAAAACCTAAAGTCACCTAAGATTCTACATTATCTTTTAAGAGTTTTATAGGTTTGCATTCTATATATAAATTTATGTTATTTTGAATTAATTCTGTGACAAAGGTAAGTCCTGTACCTAGATACATTTTTTGAATGTTCGAGTTCCAGCAGGTTTACTCCATCGTCTTGCCTCAACTGCTTAAACAAGATAAATTTACCTTGGGGGGGGTCTACGTGTGGGCTCTCCATTCTGATCTTGATCTCTTGTTAATCTTGTTCAGTTTTGTTGTAGTTGTTGTTGTTGTTTGTCTGTTTGTTTTTTCTACATTGTCTCAATTACTAAAGCTTTATAGTAAGCCTTTGAAGAGTGTGATGGCACCCCACTCCAGTACTCCTCCTGGAAAATCCCATGGATGGAGGAGCCTGGTAGGCTCTAGTCCATGGGGTCGCAAAGAGTCGGACACGACTGAGTGACTTGATACATTGTCTCAATTACTAAAGCTTTATAGTAAGCCTTTGAAGAGTGTGATGGCACCCCACTCCAGTACTCCTCCTGGAAAATCCCATGGATGGAGGAGCCTGGTAGGCTCTAGTCCATGGGGTCGCAAAGAGTCGGACACGACTGAGTGACTTGGCTTTCACTTTTCACTTTCATTCATTGGAGAAGAAAATGGCAAACCACTCCAGTGTTCTTGCCTGAGGAATCCCAGGGAGGCGGAGCCTGGTGGGCTGATGTCTATGGGGTCACACAGAGTCAGACACGACTGAAGTGACTTGGCAGCATAGTAAGCCTTAAAGTCAGTTCAGTTCAGTAGCTCAGTCGTGTCTGACTCTTTGCAACCCCACGAATCGCAGCACGACAGGCCTCCCTGTCCATCACCAACTTCTGAGGTTCACTCAGACTCACATCCATTGAGTCAGTGATGCCAACCAGCCATCTCATCCTCGATCGTCCCCTTCTCCTCCTGCCCTCAAATCCCTCCCAGCATCAGAGTCTTTTCCAATGAGTCAACTATTCGCATGAGGTGGCCAGAGTACTGGAGTTTCAGCTTTAGTATCATTCCTTCCAAAGAAATCCCAAGGCTGATCTCCTTCAGAATGGACTGGTTTGATCTCCTTGTAGTCCACGGGACTCTCAAGAGTCTTCTCCAACACCACAGTTCAAACGCATCAATTCTTCAGCACTCAGCTTTCTCTACAGTTCAACTTTCACAGCAATACTGGAAAATCCATAGCCTTGACTAGACTGACCTTTGTTAGCAAAGTAACATCTCTGCTTTTCAATATGCTATCTAGGTTGGTCATAACTTGTCTTCCAAGGAGTAAGCGTCTTTTAATTTCATGGCTGCAGTCACCATCTGCACTGATTTTGGAGCCCCAAAAAAATAAAGTCTGACACTGTTTGCACTGTTTCCCCATCTATTTCCCATGATGTGATGGGACCAGATGCCATGATCTTCGTTTCCTGAATGTTGAGCTTTAAGCCATCTTTTTCACTCTCCTCTTTCACTTTCATCAATAGGCTTTTTAGCTCCTCTTCACTTTCTGCCATAAGGGTGGTGTCATCAGCATATCTGAGGTTATTGATATTTCTCCCAGCAATCTTGATTCCAGCTTGTGCTTTTTCCATTCCAGCTTTTCTCATGACTTACTCTGCATATAAGTTAAATAAACAGGGAGACAATATACAGCCTTGACGTACTCCTTTTCCTATTTGGAATCAGTCTGTTGTTCCATGTCCCGTTCTAACTGTTGCTTCCTGACCTGTATACAGATTTCTCAAGAGGCAGGTCAGGTGGTCTAGTATTCCCATCTCTCTCAGAATCTTCTACCGTTTATTGTGATCCACACAGCCAAACACTTTGGCATAGTCAAGAAAGCAGAAATAGATGTTTTTCTGGAACTCTCTTGCTTTTTCCATGACCCAGCAGATGTTGGCAATTTGATTCCTCTGCCTTTTCTAAAACCAGCTTGAACATCAGGNAAAAAAATCTGCCTGCAGTGTGGGAATTCCAGGTTTGATCCCTCGGTTAGGAGGATCCCCTGGAGAAGGAAATGGCTACCCACTCCAGTATTCTTGCCTGGAGAATTCCACGGACATAAGAGCCTAGCAAGCTACAGTCCCTGGGGTTGCAAAGAGTTGGACACAACTGAGCAACTAACCCTTTCACTAACACTGGGGGCAAAAGTCCCTGGCAGAATCATCTCTGACTTCTTCTGGATACCTGCACAGGGTGGGAGCCCAAGAAATTCCTGAGTCAATGAGTGAACGTGAAGTGGCTGAAGCTTTCACTGAAAAAGCAGAAGGTGTCAGGCTGAGTTTCGTGTTCTTAAGAAATCCTGGACCTGCCTTTTGAGAACCCAGCCTTCTTGCATTCTTAAGCGTGTTTTCTAAACTCCTGTCCTGGAGAAGCAGAAGGCGCCTCTCAGGTTCACTGAGCTAGAACGACATTTTGATACAAACAGACCCCAGCCCACTGAAAGAGTTATGCATTTGGCAGGAACACCACCTTGAGTTCAGACAGAAAGCACATCTGTGCCTCACTGATAATGTAATAACCTACATTGCAGTTTTGGCCGAGAGCACCTGTGCACAGCCCAGAAAGTCAGCCCAGGGCAACCATTCTGATGGAGGTGATATTAACAGCTCTCATTAAAACTGATGACTATGGCAGTGCCCAGGAGCGCGGCTGCAGTGAGGCGTCTGTCTACATTTCCATGGCAAGCCTCTATTTTTGGAGTTCATAACTCAGCCATAGAAATACGCTTTGCATTGAACTGAAACTTGAAAAGGGAGTTTGGGGTAAAGAGAGTTTGACTTTTATTGCTTTCCTGCTCCTATTGGGACAATGGAAAAAGAAGGTTACATGATGATGGAGGACATATTTTTGAGTTGGCCCAGGTAGAGTTTGAGTGTCTTAACTTTTATATTTATCAGGAATGCTAAGAGTTCTATTATGATGGAAGTGATCATAGGTGGGCACCTATTGATTTTGTTTACTGTTACCTGTCCAAAATGAAGAAGCACAGGATTCCTCATCCTCCAGCTGGGATTTAATGGGGTCCCATATGGCTCTTAAAGAACCTCTTGATGAAAGTGAAAGAGGAGAGTGAAAAAGCTGGCTTAAAACTCAACATTCAAAAAGCAAAGATCATGGTATCCAGTCCCACTACTTCATGGCAAATAGAAGTATTTGGGGAAACAATGGAAACAGTGACATGCTTAGGCTCCAAAATCACTGCAGATAGTGACTGTAGCCTTGAAATTAAAATACACTTGCTCCTTGAAAGAAGAGCTATGACCAAGCTAGACAGCATATTAAAAAGCAGAGACATTACTTTGTCGACAAAGGTCTGTCTGGTCAAGGCTATGGTTTTTCCAGTGGTCATGTATGGATGCGAGAGTTGGACCATAAAGAAAGCTGAGTGCCAAAAAATTGATGCTTTTGAGCTGTGGTGTTGGAGAAGACTCTTGAGAATCCCTTGGACTGGAAGGAGATCAAAACAGTCAACCCTAAAAGAAATCAGTCCTGGATATTCATTGGAAGGACTGATGCTGAAGCTGAAGCTCCAAGCCTTTGGCCACCTGATGCAAAGAGTTGACTCACTGGAAAAGACCCTGATGCTGGGAAAGATTGAAGGTGGGAGGAGAAGGGGACGACAGAGGATGAGATGTTTAGATGGTACCAGCGACTCAATGGACATGAGTTTGAGCCAGCTCCGGGAGCTGGTGATGGACAGGGAAGCCTGGCTTGCTGCAATCCATGGGGTCAAAAAGAGTCAGACATGACTGAGCTACTGAACTGACTGGATATGGCTAGATCTGGCTCAGTTTCAACACAGTGCTTCTCTCTGATGAAGAAGAGACCTAATGACATGCACATCACTGACTGCAATTTGAAAGATAACTCTATTATCTTTAATTTTGACCAAGTGTTGCAAAATGCATTCCTGTCCCCAGCTGGGCAGGTTGGAGCTTGCTGTTTCTGTTAGTATCCTGTTTAGAATGTAGATGAACTACTGTTCCTCCAGAAACGTGAAGGAAGATTGCTTTAAAATTGGGGGGGAGATTACTTGATAATTTCTGCTTTTTTAACAAGTATTGGCTGGGAAGATAAAGGTCATCATTGTCTTCAGTGTCTTTTCTCCACACATGATAGGAATTACATAGAGACATGAATCAGATCATGTTGCTTCTCTGCTTAAAATCCTTCTGTGGTTTTCTCTGGACTTAAAATAAATCCATACTCTTTACCATGGTCCAGAGGGCAGTGTGGTCCAGCCTTAATCACCTGATGACCTCGTGTCACACCCCCTCTCCCTTACTCTCCCCACTCCAATTATACTTGACTTTTTCCAATTTCTCAACTGCACTAAGCATTTTTCCTCACCTTAGAGACTTTGCATTCACAAACTTCTTTGTCTGCAATGTTTTTCTTCCCACACGTGATAGCTGACTTCATATTCTTCCAGTTTGAATGTCTTCTCCTCCTGACTGCTCGACCTGAAGCATAGATTGCAGCATGCCAGGCTTCCTTGTTCTTCACTATCTCCAGGAGCTTGCTCAAACTCATGTCCATTGAGTCAGTGATGCCATCCAACCATCTCATCTTCTCTCACCCTCTTCTCCCCTGCCCTCAATCTTTCCCAGCATCTGGATCTTTTCCAATGCATCGGCTGTTTGCATCAGGTGGCCAAAGTATTGAAGCTTCATCTTCAGCATCAGTCCTTCCAATGCATATTCAGTGTTGATTTCCTTTAGGATTGAGTGATCTCCTTGCAGTCCATGGGACTTTCAAGAGTCTTCTCCAGCACCACAATTTGAAAGCATCAGTTCTTTGGCACTCAGCCTTCTTTATGGTCCATCTCTCACATGCATACATGAGTACTGGAAAAACCATAGCTTTGACTATCTGGACCTTTATTGGCAAAGTAATGTCTCTGCTTTGTAATACACTGTCTAGGTTTATCATAGCTTTCCTTTAAAGGAGCAGGCATCTTTTAATTTCATGGCTTCAGTCGCCATCCACAGTGATTTGGGATAATGCATTTTGGATAAGCTTCTGACAGTTGAGCCAGTAGCCTTATTCTCTTTATAGTATACTTAAAAGAATAATTTCTCCTCAATCTTTATGTAACTATAACTTTGCAGGAAGTTAGCTAAGATCCCCACATCGGATGACAATCTTCAGAATTGGAGGGATAAAGAGATTCTGTTCTTTTACAGCTTTTTCTTTCCATAGCATCAGGAAATAGTACCTAATTTCTGTAAAGAGTTTTTGTAGCTAAACAGAAGGTGCTTGCCTCGTGAACTTTTAGGCAACCTGATTCTTGACTTGGTTTACTTTGAGTTCTGGGCACTTAAATAAGAAAGATATGTTCTGTACATATAAAGGAATAAATGTACAGTCACTGCCACCTATTAATATTTCTGTAAGTTTTTCTGTACTATTAGTGATTAACTATAATGGAGAAATAATAAATTTAATGATGATGACAACAGTGATGATGTCTAGGATATTTGCTTTCTCTACCAAGCACCATGCTGCTGCTGCTAAGTCACTTCAGTCGTGTCCGACTCTGTGTGACCCCATAGACGGCAGCCCACCAGGCTCCCCCGTCCCTGGGATTCTCCAGGCAAGAATACTGGAGTGGGTTGCCATTTCCTTCTCCAATGCATGAAAGAGAAAAGTGAAAGTGAAGTCGCTCAGTCTGTCCTACTGTTAGCTACCCCATGGACTGCAGCCCACCAGGCTCCTCCGTCCATTGGATTTTCCAGGCAAGAGTACTGGGGTGGGGTGCCATTGCCTTCCCCGACCAAGCACCATACAAAGCACTTATTTCTAAGTATAATATATATTTCATTTTATTGTATAGCATCTAGTATCATATATTTTATTTATATAGTAATAATAATAATGGTTTATATGGGTAACAGTGACAACAGCAGCCATATCCAGGACAAGAAAATAAGTTCAGTACTTTGGAAACCTTAGAAAAAGAAAGATGAGAATATTGATTCATTTTCCAGCTGGTTCTCTCAGAGCATTAAGCCACATCCTGGATGTGACTGGCTCAAGACCCCACAACTAATAAAAACACTTGGGACTCAGGCTCAAGCCTTCAGATGCTGTCAGTGTATTATGGACTGTCTCTGGGAAGGCAGCGTACAGGCTACTCCATCCATTGGATTTCCAGGCAAGAGTACTGGGGTGGGGTGCCATTGCCTTCCCCGATAGCATCTAGTATCATATATTTTATTTATATAGTAGTAATAATAATGGTTCATATGGGCAACAGTGACAACAGCAGCCATATCCAGGACAAGAAAATAAGTTCAGTACTTTGGAAACCTTAAAAAAAGAAAGATGAGAATATTGATTCATTTTCCAGCTGGTTCTCTCAGAGCATTAAGTCACATCCTGGATGTGACTGGCTCAAGACCCCACAGCTAATAAAAAGCACTTGGGACTCAGGCTCAAGCCTTCAGATGCTGTCAGTGTATTATGGACTGACTCTGGGAAGGCAGCGTTAACCCAGCCAGCAGACAAAACAGGTAACTTAGGAATTTGTGATCCATGATTCTTCTATTAAACTGAATACTCACGTTTTTGAATAGTGGCCTCTAGAAGCTTCTGAAAAAAATCTGATCTCCACATTAGAAGTGGGAATATGATTCAGGAAATCTGTAATTGTCCATAATGGCTTTCTCTGAGTTACTTTATCAGATTCTTTTCCTCTCTGCCATTTGCCAAAATCTGGTGGGCTAAATTTGTGATCCATGATTCTTCTATTAAACTGAATACTCACGTTTTTGAATAGTGGCCTCTAGAAGCTTCTGAAAAAAATCTGATCTCCACATTAGAAGTGGGAATATGATTCAGGAAATCTGTAATTGTCCATAATGGCTTTCTCTGAGTTACTTTATCAGATTCTTTTCCTCTCTGCCATTTGCCAAAATCTGGTGGGCTGCAAAGAAAATAGGAAGAGCTTTAGATGAAATAAGAAGACTGCTACATAGGAACGTGACCTTTGGCAAGCCACTTAGTCTTTAAGCCTCAGTTTCCTCATCTGTAAAATGGGAATAATAACCCACCTTATGGAGTCTTTGAGGCAATTAGATGTAGGCAGAGCACTTAGCAATGTGTAGAAAGGACCCAATGTTAGCTGCTGATGTGGCTGTTATGCGTAGCATTATTAATAACAATTCTGATGTAAGGGAAGCTCTAGGCAACCAAAAGTCTGGTTTTGTTTTAGTTTTAAAGTGAGTCTAGGACAGCTGGTGAGCTATTAAAAAGCAAAGAAGCATAAGCAAGTAGTAGACTGGGTAAGGCAGATCTCACCAATTCCACAATTCTGCCTCTAATCATACCTCAATCAAACCTCTTCACCTCTCTAAGTTTCAGTTTGCCCATCTGTAAAAGAAAGAGGTCTGCTCTTCCCATCTCAGCAGATTTTCAAGGATTCAAATGATACACATGTATATAAAAGCACATCGAGGGTTTTAAGACTCTGCCTTCCAATGCAGGGGATGCAAGTTCGACACTTGGTCAGGGAACTAAGCTCCTACATGCCGCAAGGCAACCAGGCTTGCGTGACACAAGTAGAGAAGCCCGCATGCCACAACAGGGATCCAGTGCAGCCAAAATAAGACATAAATAAAAGCACGTTGAATACCTTACTGGGAATGGTATACGTTGCTTTCACACCTGTTTCACTTAACTGAATGTCGTTTCTGCGAAGTCAGTGATTCTCAACTTTAGAAGCAGCCAAAAGCTTCTAAAAATCCAGATACTCAGGCCACGACCCAGACCAATAAACTCAGAATCTCTAGTTTTTTTCTCCCCAAGTGATTCCACACTCCGCCTATGTCAGGGAATAAAATATTTCTCAAGCTTGCCCGGTGATCAGGAGCCCCAGAGACACACCATAACTACAAAATCAACCCTTCAATGAAGGCACTATGAGTCTGCATTTTCAATAAGCACCTCTAGCTGCCTTTTCTCAACAGACAATTATGAGAAATACTGTGTTGAATCATAGTCTGAGAGTTAGAAAGGATATCATCTAAAATCTTCACACTTGGTTCATCTCTAAACCATGGGAAACGTTAGGAATTTTATGAACAGAAGACTAACGTTTAAATAGTGTGGAATAAAATAATAAACTCAAGTTGTGGTGTGCACAATGGGAATGGAATAACTAAAATTTTCCCCTATAAAAGATATATATTGTACAGCTCTATAAAACTTAAGTTATTACTTTTAGCTCTCATGGGAAAGTGAGGCAGATCAGCTTTAATGTAAATAACACGGAGGCAAGTTACTATGGCAAACCTGAAGGGAAAAAAAAATCAACTGCTGATATCCAAGTTGCAAAACACAGCTCAATTCTAATTGTGCATTGCAATAGATAATTCCACTCCTCCTCACTGATTGAAAGCGTCAGACTCTGCCAGAACCACTGATCTGTCAGTTCCCACTGAACATTAGGCCATTACCTTTGAAAACTTAAATCTTAGAGAATCTCATTTCCTCTGGGGCCACATCCTCTTGCCTGACTAAGGCAGTTAGCTCTAAAAGCTTTCCTCCTTCCTATTTCCTTCACTGAGTCCTGCCTTTGTCTCAGCTTTGTTTGAGCCATAAATGGTGTCACTTTTTAGAGACTATGTTTAATTCTGAGCTTGTTAAGACAAAAGATAATGGAAATTAACTTTAATTAACATATACATTCAGAATATTTGCATTTCCTTCATAATGGTTTTATAAAACTTACTCACTTCCAAACTTTACCAGATGAGGCATTTGAGAACAATGGTGCACAATCTGGTCTGAATCTAATCTTTGGAAACTGTATCAACTTGTTCTATATAATAATGCTTGTTTTAATGTGCATTCACTATGCTTGTTTCTTTGCATTTGCATTTATTTTTGATAAAGTGCTTTAATTGAAAGAATCAATGTAGCCTAACTTTTTGTGATATGAAACAGTGACACAGTACTGCTCCATTTGTTCTGATTTGGTAGAAAGTTCTTAGGAATAATAAGAGGATGTGTTGTAAATACTTGGATTGGCATGCCCTATAGAAAAGCTGGTGAAGGCAATGGCACCCCATTCCAGCACTCTTGCCTGGACAATCCCATGGACGGAGGAGCCTGGTTGGCCACAGTCCATAGGGTCGCTAAGAGTCGGACACGACTGAGCGAACTTCACTTTCACTTTTCACTTTCATGCATTGGAGAAGAAAATGGCAACCCACTCCAGTGTTCTTGCATCACATCCACAACTGGGTATTGTTTTTGTTGGCTCCATCCCTTCATTCTTTCTGAAGTTATTTCTCTACTGATCTCCTTTAGCATATTGGGCACCTACTGACCTGGGAGTTCCTCTTTTGGTATCCTATCATTTTGCATTTTCATACTATTCATGGGGTTCTGAAGGCAAGAATACTGAAGTGGTTTGCCATTCCCTTCTCTAGTGGATCACATTCTGTCAGCCCTCTCCACCAGACCTGCCCGTATTGGGTGGCCCTGCAGGCATGGGTTGGTTTCATTGAGTTAGACAAGACTGTGGTCCTAGTGTGATTAGATTGACTAGTTTTCTGGGAATATGGTTTCAGTGTGTCTGCCCTCTGATGCCCTCTTGCAACACCTACCATCTTACTTGGGTTTCTCTTACCTTGGACGTGGGGTATTTCTTCATGGCTGCTCCAGGAAAGTGCAGCCACTGCTCCCTACCTTGGACGAGGAGTATCTGCTCACTGCCACCCCTCTTAGTCAATCTAATCGCACTAAGACCACAACCTTGTCTAACTCAATGAAACTAAGCAATGCCCGTGTGGCCACCCAAGACAGGCAGGTCATGGTGGAGAGGTCTGACAGAATATGGTCCATTGGATTAGGAAATGGCAAACCACTTCAGTATTTTTGCCTTGAGAACCACTTCAGTATTCTTGCCTTGAGAAGCCTTAAAGTTAGATGGTGTCAGCTCTCTAACTTTGTTCCTCCCCTTCAATATTGTGTTGGCTCTTTTGAGTTTTCTGAGTCTCCATAGCAACATTAAGATAATTTTATTAATGTCTACAAAATAGCTTTCTAAGATTTGACTAGTATTGCATTAAATTAATAAATCAAATTTGGAAAAACTGATATCTTGACAAAATTCTAAGCATTCTGTCTTAATTTTTGCTTATATATTTTCAACAACTAAAATATAAATTTTATAAAGTCAGAGTTAAAAAAAATTTTTTTCAACATTAAACCAGTTTTTATCTTTGCCATATCCCCAATAGACTCTGGCACATATAAAGTACTGAATAAATACTGTGTAGTGAATGAATATGACTTTCTACTTTGGATTCTAGCACTGTGTGTATAGATCTCAACTCACTGTTGATTGGTATATTTAGTAAAGGCAAAGCTATGCCTTATGCCAGCATGCCTTCTTCCTATCCTGCTAAGTAATCAGTGTGAGTCAATGCATCTTGAGTAACCAAGTTTAAAAAGTAATGAGCTAAAATATTTCTGGAAAAAAAAAAAAGCTAAAATTTCAAAATGGCAACAGCAATATTTTATTAGCTAAAATAAAATGACAGTAAACAATTGCATTATTCTTATATGAATAATGCAATACCAAAATGCATTTATGATATTTTGCACATTATTCGAAGGTTGAATTTGATATATTCTCAAAATTATATGATTCTTTAGAAGCTCCCAAGATAGCCTCTCAGTAAGCATGTTCACACCCAAACAATTATTTATCATTTCTTTCCAAGGCCTTGTCATCATCCTCTTCTTTCCTCTAATGACACCTTTTAAATGAAACAGTGTCTATGTCAAGGAGGCCAGAGAGACCGAGCATAGTACATTTATGATATTTTGCACATTATTCGAAGGTTGAATTTGATATATTCTCAAAATTATATGATTCTTTAGAAGCTCCCAAGATAGCCTCTCAGTAAGCATGTTCACACCCAAACAATTATTTATCATTTCTTTCCAAGGCCTTGTCATCATCCTCTTCTTTCCTCTAATGACACCTTTTAAATGAAACAGTGTCTATGTCAAGGAGGCCAGAGAGACCGAGCATAGTTATAACCTTAATTGCAAAAATGCACTTAAATCTATGTTAGGCTTCTTGCTAGTAGCTTAACATCCCTCTTGGTGGATCCCGAATACTTCATTATCTATTAGATATTAGTTTTGGAGAATGGAAGCCCCATGTCTATGGCTCTCTCCCTTGTGTACCTCTGCTTCTCAGATTCTCCTGCTATTTCTCTCAACACTCACATGAGGGACTGTGTTGAGTGGCCCTCTGCCCTATACACTGAATTCATTGAATATGGAAACTGATTTGTTTTTCTCAGCAAGGAAGCATCTTTCTGTTGCCATGTATTCTACCATAAACAGATTCTCAGTAACAGAAACTTCTACTGCTTCAAATCAAATTGCTACTGCCGGTCTTTCCCTGGCAGGTCCTGGTCATATTGCACTAATTTCTCTGTAGCACAAGGCAGAGAAAGAAACTAAGTGTTTTTTGAATCACAATTTAAACCAGCCCCTTATGAAGTTCAAAATCAAGAGCCTTTAATTTTGCTGCTTAGGGACCGCTGGTGTCACTTCTTACATACCTGTGTTTTAAAAATGTCTCTGAAACTTACTTTATTTGTGACCTTAAGAACGGTTTGACTATCCCTCCTTCAATCTTCTGCTTCCCCATTTGTAAAATGGCAATGACAATTATTTCACTGTGTTCAAACTAAATTAGATAATGTATTAAAATCATTTCCACGACTTCTGCTCTATAAATTGCTTATTTATGACTTTCATGCTACTTCATGCAATGTTCTCAATAGTATAGGAACTAATTAAATTTTCTCCAACCTCTTTGCTCACCTGGAATTGACACACTCTTTAAATGATACAAGAGTTCCAAATTCAGTCTCCATTTTTCTCACACCCTAAATGGACTACACCCAGTCCCACTGAAAAATGACCTGAATCATTTTGCTTCTTCAACAACTATTGCATTCTTTTCATTCATATGGGTGACTTCCAGTGAAGTGCTATGTAGGAATTAAGGAATGCACACACACTCACACACACACAATCTTTCTTCCAAGTTGTATGCTACAGTGAAAGAAGTACAAATCCAAATTTGCCAAGCATATACACTTGCATTCTTTTTTCCATATTCAGATCCATAACTTCTTCCTTTAAGCTTTTTGGAATCCCTGTACTCTGTCCTAAGTAAGGTTTCCCAAGTCGCCTTTAGGGTAAGTGGTTCAATCTAAGTGGGAACAATGATTTTCTGCCGCTGAATCAGCCAAACTTTGAGGTTGACAAGGCAACAGAGATCATCTTTAAGCGGGAACCCAAACTGAGTTCAGGATCCAGGTAAATACTCCAGAGGTGTGAGCACATCACCATCCCATTATGGGAGCCATCATATAAGAGGAAGAAGTAACTCTACCATATTTATGCACTTATGATCAAATATTACCCTGAACGCATTTTAAACATCACTCATTGAAATCATGAAATGCATTCTGATCTATTGTCATGCTAAATATAATGCCTCTGATAAAGATCTAGATAGAAATATTTGGAGTGCTTTGGGGATGGAAAGCCTCCTTAGAGGCCTTCAGATGTTAATTCTCCATCCCTGATGTGTATCATACTGATTATGATAATTCAAGTTTTAGCGAATCAGCCTGGATTTGTAGGTTAAGGTTAATTTACAAACACTTATATCAAACTGTCTCCACTTAACTCTTTCAAATTATACAGATTTGAAGTTAACCGCAGACAATAAGCGACCCCATGTCTTTTACCATTTCCAGGCAAAAGACTCGATCTAGACTGTCATCTCAGATGCTGAATTTGTTTTCACTGCTGCCACAGTGAATTACCGCAAGCTTAATGGAGTAAAACACACACCTCTTATCTTGCAGCTTTGTAGGTTGGAAGTCTGTCACAGGTCCCAGGGAACTACATTCCAGGTATGGTAGCACCTCATTCCCTCCAGGAGGCTCTGTGGAGACCTGCCTGCTGGCTCATGCAGGATTCTGCAGAATTTAGCTGAACGTTCTTCTTACTCTTCTAATCTCTCCGATTGCCTCTGTCACATCTCTGATTTACTCTTCAGCCTTCTTTCAGTCTTAAGGGTCCATGTGATTAGTTTTGGCTCATATGGATAATTTAAAATGATCTCCCCAACTTATGGCCCATATTCTCACTTCACCAGCAAATTTCCCTTTGCCAAGTAAGGCAACATACTGGCAGGTTTCATGGAATAGAGTATAGACATCTTTGGGGGTCATTTTTCTGCCTACTGATGGAGATGCTTATATTGATTGAGTCATGCCACATATGAGAGTCCACTGGAAAAACATGCTTGAGTGCTCCATAGAGACTTCCATATAAGCATTTCTAGTATTTAAATTTGTGGCTTTAAAACTTGTTCACTCACCTATGTGCATATGTTTAATCTGAAGGAATGCGCAATCTATTTGCTAACATGTGAAACCAGAAGTTTCTGAAAGTCCTCTTTCATCTTCATCCAAATTCCAAAGATCTATTGGACCAGGAGCTGACTGTGGCTCAGATCATGAACTCCTTATTTCCAAATTCAGACTTAAATTGAAGAAAGTAGGGAAAACCACTAGACCATTCGGGTATGACCTAAATCAAATCCCTTATGATTATACAGTGGAAGTGAGAAATAGGTTTAAGGGCCTAGATCTGATAGACAGAGTTCCTGATGAACTATGGAATGAGGTTCGTGACACTGTACAGGAGACAGGGATCAAGACCATCCCCATGGAAAAGAAATGCAAAAAAGCAAAATGGCTGTCTGGAGAAGCCTTACAAATAGCACTGAAAAGAAGAGAGGCGAAAAGCAAAGGAGAAAAGAAAAGATATAAGCATCTGAATGCAGAGTTCCAAAGAATAGCAAGAAGAGATAAGAAAGCCTTCTTCAGCAATCAATGCAAAGAGATAGAGGAAAACAACAGAATGGGAAAGACTAGAGATCTCTTCAAGAGAATTGGAGATACCAAGGGAACATTTCATGCAAAGATGGGCTCGATAAAGGATAGAAATGGTATGGACCTAACAGAAGCAGAAGATATTAAGAAGAGGTGGCAAGAATACACAGAAGAACTGTACAGAAAAGATCTTCACGACCCAGATAATCATGAGGATGTGATCACTAATCTAGAGCCAGACATCTTGGAATGTGAAGTCAAGTGGGCCTTAGAAAGCATCACTAAGAACAAAGCTAGTGGAGGTGATGGAATTCCCGTTGAGCTGTTTCAAATCCTGGAAGATGATGCTGTGAAAGTGCTGCACTCAATATGCCAGCAAATTTGGAAAACTCAGCAGTGGCCACAGGACTGGAAAAGGTCAGTTTTCATTCCAATTCCAAAGAAAGGCAATGCCAAAGAATGCTCAAACTACCGCACAATTGCACTCATCTCACACGCTAGTAAAGTAATGCTCAAAATTCTCCAAGCCAGGCTTCAGCAATATGTGAACCGTGAACTCCCTGATGTTCAAGCTGGTTTTAGAACAGGCAGAGGAACCAGAGATCAAATTGCCAACATCCGCTGGATCATGGAAAAAGCAAGAGAGTTCCAGAAAAACATCTATTTCTGCTTTATTGACTATGCCAAAGCCTTTGACTGTGTGGATCACAATAAACTGTGGAAAATTCTGAAAGAGATGGGAATACCAGACCACCTAACCTGCCTCTTGAGAAATCTGTATGCAGGTCAGGAAGCAACAGTTAGAACTGGACATGGAACAACAGACTGGTTCCAAATAGGAAAAGGAGTACGTCAAGGCTGTATATTGTCTCCCTGCTTATTTAACTTATATGCAGAGTACATCATGAGAAACGCTGGACTGGAAGAAACACAAGCTGGAATCAAGATTGCCGGGAGAAATATCAATAACCTCAGATATGCTGATGACACCACCCTTATGGCAGAAAGTGAGGAGGAGCTAAAAAGCCTCTTGATGAAAGTGAAGGAGGAGAGCGAAAAAGTTGGCTTAAAGCTCAACATTCAGAAAACGAAGATCATGGCATCCGGTCCCATCACTTCATGGGAAATAGATGGGGAAACAGTGGAAACAGTGTCAGACTTTATTTTTTTGGGCTCCAAAATCACTGCAGATGGTGACTGCAGCCATGAAATTAAAAGACGCTTACTCCTTGGAAGAAAAGTTATGACCAACCTGGATAGTATATTCAAAAGCAGAGACATTACTTTGCCGACTAAGGTCCGCCTAGTCAAGGCTATGGTTTTTCCTGTGGTCATGTATGGATGTGAAAGTTGGACTGTGAAGAAAGCTGAGCGCCGAAGAATCGATGCTTTTGAACTGTGGTGTTGGAGAAGACTCTTGAGAGTCCCTTGGACTGCAAGGAGATCCAACCAGTCCATTCTGAAGGAGATCAACCCTGGGATTTCTTTGGAAGGAATGATGCTAAAGCTGAAACTCCAGTACTTTGGCCACCTCATGCGAAGAGTTGACTCATTGGAAAAGACTCTGATGCTGGGAGGGATTGGGGGTAGGAGGAGAAGGGGACAACCAAGGATGAGATGGCTGGATAGCATCACGGACTCGATGGACGTGAGTCTGAGTGAACTCCGGGAGATGGTAATGGACAGGGAGGCCTGGCATGCTGCAATTCATGGGGTCACAAAGAGTCGGACACGACTGAGCGACTGAACTGAACTGAACTGATTGGTTCTATCACACCAAATGTTGGGCTTCCTTGGTGGCTCAGTGATAAAGAATCTGCCTGCCAATGCAGAAGACACAGTTTCAATCCCTAGGTCAGGAAGATACCCTGGAAAAGGAAATGACAACTCATTCCAGTATTCTTGTTTGGGAAATCCCATGTACAGAGGAGCCTGGCAGGCTACAGTCCATGGAGTAGCAAGAGTAGGACATGACTTAGCAGCTAAACAAAATCAAATGTTTGCATTTCTTTTCATCTCCAAAGCTGCATATAATTTAGACCATTGACAATCATTCTGAATTTTTGAAAAATCTTTTTAACTGGTCTCCTATCTTCCAACTTTCACTATATACCTTGAATCACTTTTCCATATGTTATCCAGAGGGATCTTTCTAAACCAAAATCAATCTCATGTCATGTTAATACTGTAAATTCTTCAGAAAGCAGCTGCTTATGCTGGCCCTAAGATAAAGGTCACATTTCAGACAAGGCAGTGAGAAGGTGTCTATTTTTAGTGAACTCTGAGCCCTCTAGGCTCACTTCTCAAGTCTTGGATCACTGTTGCTCTGTTCACGTCACACTGAAATACATAGAATTCTCCAGAGATGATGTTGAGAATAGCACTTTAAGTAATGCTTTTAGGAGACTTGCTATGTGCCA
The DNA here is from genome assembly GCA_006410675.1 of Oreotragus oreotragus. Taxonomy (NCBI): domain Eukaryota; kingdom Metazoa; phylum Chordata; class Mammalia; order Artiodactyla; family Bovidae; genus Oreotragus; species Oreotragus oreotragus. Next base: position 98,832 of record SJYX01012912.1, read on the forward strand.
ATCTCTGCAATAAATGCTTGTGCTAAGTTTCTATTGTTGTTCTGCACATCTATGGGGTCTCAAAGAGTCAGACGGTGACTGAGGAACAGTACCTACACAAGATAACGCACAGTCATTGCTCAGAGGATGCCAGTTGCTATTCTGCTCAATCTGCTGTAACAAGGTAGTTCCACAGATTGAGGGGTTTAAACAACAGAAATGCATTGTCTCATAGTTTTCAAGACTGTAAGCCCAAAATCTAGATTTTGGCAGGGCTGGTCCCTTCTGAGGACTGTGAAGGAAGGATCTGTTCTAGGTCTCTCTCCTTGCCTTTTAGATGGCTGTCTTCCTGTTCACATGGCTTTCTGCCTGTAAGTATGTTTCTGTGTCCAAATTCCCCTCATTTTATTAGGACACCAGTCACATTGAATTCACACCCTCTCCTAAGTAGTACTAGTGGTAAAGAACCTGCCTGACAATGCAGGAGAAGTAAGAGACATGTGTTCGATCCCTGATTTAGGAAGATCCCCTGGAGGAGGGAACGGCAACCCATTCCAGTATTCTTGCCTGGGAATCCCGGGGCCAGAGAAACCTAGCGGCTACAGTCCATAGGGTTGCAAAGAGTCAGACACAACCGGAACGACTTAGCAGCACTGGTGATGTCATTTTGATTAAATCACCCTGTCTCCAAATAAGATTATCCGCTAAGGTATGGGGTTGCTGCTGCTGCTGCTGCTGCTACTAAGTCACTTCAGTCGTGTCTGAGATGTCCAGCTAGTAGCAAAAACAAAAGAAGGAAGAAGCCTTTACCTTCTCTTTTCTACCAAGCCTTGATTAATGCATCATTAATACATTAACCTTATAACTGACATATAAAGTTTGGATTTTAGAAGCTGCCTGCCTAATTCAGCCGATGGAACTGTGGCCTGGGCAGTGGCTTGCCCAAAGCCACTCTAGTGAAAGAGATCTGGGGATAGGTCTCTTTATGTTCCATCCAGAATTCTTAACGCCTCCGTATAATGCTGCTTAATTGTTATTTAGCACATGTGTAAGCTAGTGGAAAATTTAATCTGTCTTTCCTTGTGAAGATAGGAGAAACAATAGTCCTAGTGTTCATTGGTGGGTGACTTTTCGCTACGCCACACTTATTAATGTTAAAGAATAGACTGTGTTTTCTAAATATGTAAATTACTGTGACTATTTTCTGACTCTTCACTAATGTTTCTATCTACTCTGTTGTATCTGACTTTCTGTGACCCCCATGGACTGTAGCCCGCCAAGCTCCTATGTCCCTGGGATTCTCTAAGCAAGAATACTGGAGTGGGTTGCCATCTTCTACTCCAGGGAAATCTTCCCAATCCAGGGATTGAATTTTTACCTAAACTTATCTGTGTCTGCTTCTATGGGGAAACACACACTGACTTTTAATATTTTAAAGTTGTAGGTAAAACGTTGAAAATTTTCATTTAATAGTCTTAAATTTTTGCCCTCAGATTGTTTTGTAAGTTAGTAGTTTCTTTTAACCTCTTTTCAGGGTTATTAACTTGGGTTAAACTATATTAAGCAACAGCTATCTTTTTCATGTGTGTGAGTCTAAAATCCTGGTGGCTGAGCCAACCCTACAGGGTGTCTCGGAACCAAGCGTGCTTTGAGTTGCAGGCAGTTCGTGCTGTGGGAATGCTAATTGTAGAACATTAAACTTATCGTGTTAAATTGATTTCTGGATGTTTCTCTGTGGAAGTCTTGGAATGGTCCTCCCCTTCCTTTCTTTGAGCCAAGAAAACTCTGAACCAGAACAGTTCAATTTCAATTTGTGGAAAAACTCTACTCCATGAAACAAACATAGTGCTAAGACAGATGGGGGGAGGGGGAGACAGGAACATTTTGATCACTTTTGCATGTTACTAAAATATCCGAATTTCTGTTTCATTGCTCTGAGATGTATTTACAAGCTTTGTTTCTGGGGAGTATTTGCAAGGTTCATTCTAAAGCCTGGGAACTTCAGGAGCAAAATCTTCTTTTGAGCCATAGTTCTTGTGTTATATGTTAAGCATTTGGAAGGAACCCCAAGGAGGCCTCAGGAAGCAGTTACTGCCTCTTGACTTATCATCCTGAAGGCGATTTGTTTTAAAGTTGATAATCCCTAGAGCTACAAGAGTGTCCCACATCTGCCCCGAATTGAAAACAGATTCCTATTAAGAGCCTTACATCAGCGCTGCGAATTCATTCGATCTGAGTCAGAGAGGAAGTTGGAGAACATTCGAACGTATGGCCTGATAGCAACACGGCAGCTCCCTTCATGGAGGATCAAGATGGCAGGGTATGTAGGCTGTCTGTTTCTGAAATTTAAGACTGTTTTTCTGTAAGGAAGTATCCTTCTGACCTTTGGGCAGGAATACTCGGGAGGGGACCGTGGTAGCAAACAGATATGAGATAACTTGGTGGTGGGATTTTCAATGCCATTGATGAATCGATCAGAATTCCGAGAGACTAGGAAGCCTCTGCTGTCTAGAAATTCCTCTGCTAGGTTTTGTGTTTTTGTGACTTATCATTTATATAAAATATATTCAAAAATTATGTACATATTTATGTAAAATTCTGCCCCCAAGACTCTAAAACAATTCTGTAAGCCAAGAAAAGATTTTACTGTTTAAGAGCCAGAGCTTTTCCACCCTCAGCTTATCTATGAAATTATCTGAAAATATTTCCTCACATGCCAGGAATGAGGGATGGAACTCTGAACTTCATATTCCAAGCCTCAGGGGACCAGGACCGTCTGATTAACTTTTTAGCATTTAATATCTTACTGAAGTCTTCTTCTCAGCTGGCTGAACAACTTTTTCCCTTCCTTTTCTGTGGAAACAGTCTATTATAGAATGTGTGGTTCTTTTTCTTCTAAATTAAAAAGGAGATCAGATTTGCTCATTAACACTGATTAAAGGAAAAAGAAGGGTACAGGGGTTGTGAACAAGGGTCTGAGAGCCCCATGGCTTGAGGCATGGATTCTGAGCTACGCTCTGCTCCCCTTGCCAAACCCTCCCCACCCCCTGCCTGGCTCCCGAGGTCCTTCCGGCTCCTTTTCCAGGTCTGGACTGGGCTTTGGGGAGTGGAGGAGGCCTCTCGGATTATTTCCAGAAGACTATTCCACTCACCATTTTCTCTGAGAAGCTGAGGACAATACCTAGTCCAAGTGCTATCCAATCGATACTTGTTGAATGAAAATAGAATTGTGGAAGGGAATCCTGGAAGGAGCATCAGTGTGAACATATGGAGCCCGTGAACCTCTGTTTGGGTTAATTTCCACTCCCCTCCTTGAGAAGATTGACACCAGAACTAAAGCCTAGAAGGTGATGAGTAATTGAGAGAAAAGTGCTAGAATGTCAGTCAGGGCAACTGTGTATAAAATGCGTGATTCCATGGCTATGGTAATAATAAAGTAAAGAAATGAAGTATGAGTCTTGAGAGGTAACAGTTGCCTTCCAAGAGTGTTCAGGAGTCCGAGAGAACAAACACAGCTGGCCGGCTTCCTTTTCAGCTCAGTACAGATGTGCTCATCCAAAGTGTTCTGACAGCACAAAGCCCGTTCCTGTGCTTCCCCCAGTTTCAGAAACAATGTATTAAGAGCGGCCCAGTTGGCAGGTAAGATATTCAGTCCAAATGCCAAAATACTGTCCCCTCTTGACTGGCTGCCCACAGTTCTTGAAAGAGGGAAGGTATTTTGGATGCCAAAAATTGAGTGCAAACTGTGTCATGGGACTATGCCCTCTTAATCCCAGCAAGACAGAGGCTCCCTTTTAGAAAAGGAAGCACATTTGGGTTTTTGTGCTGGAGGATGCAAAAAGATGTATTGATCAACTCAGACAGAAAGAGGAATTCTCAAGCTTAGAAACATCGCTCTCTCCCAGCTAAGGAGACTGGCAAATGAGCCTTGAAATCTATAGAAACAGTTCCAGTTCAGATCAGCCGCCTCTTTGGCAGATGATGCTAGTTATAGAGATATTTATATAGAGATAGGTTTATATATCTTAATTTAACTAACCTATTTAACTTCAATTCCAGAGGGTTGGGAAGAAAATAAAAAGTAGGGTTGCAGAGATATCTAGGTTAAAACGGATATCAAAAATTTAATTACCATTACCCCAAGTAAAATTCACTTCCAGAAGTCTCTCTTGCCACATTTTGACTAACATAATAAGCAGCTCTTCATTTGGGGCACATCTTTCCTTGCCCCGTATCTGAACATCAGGCAGGTCTCTAAGGCTATTCCACCATGCCAAGTCACAAAGAGTTCTGTAAACTGTTGTTTAGAATTCAGAACGCATTAGTCCCCAGAAACAAGGTTAGGATCCCAGCTCAACTTTTGAATGCAAATTTACCCCCAAATATAGAGAATCTGTTACAAGTTTCTGGAAATGGACAGAAAGAACATTTATTATTTATTTTAAGGGTGCTGAAGAATAAATTTTACAATGAACTGTAATTTTTAATGATATAATTTTACAATGGACTGTAATAATGCTTTTGAGAGCATTTTTAATACCCTTGAAAATTAGATTCTTGGCCTTACACACCAGTCCTTTCTCTATCTAAACGCTAACGACCTGTCCTTGGTGCTTTGTCTGCTCTTTTGAATGAGACTCTGAGTTGGAATCCTAGCAAATAATTTTCATGTACTTTTCCATCAACAAGGTTTTTCTGGGGGGTCCGAAATATCCTCCTCCACGTTTGGTTTCTGGCAAGCTCTCGATCAACTCAAACATTAGCAGAGTTTAAACCCCTCTATATTGCCTCAGACTCCTATTTCTCTCCTCCTTCAGTACAAACCCTTCTGAGAAAACTTTGCCCAATTTCAAATGGTTCCTTTTCTGACCTTCTAAAATACCAGAGATCCTAGTTTGGAAAGTTTCCCCTAGGAAGAGTTAGAAACACTCCTGCCCACCTCTCCTGCATGTTTCTCACACTTTGTAAGAACCACTGTGTATTAATGTTCACCCCAGTATATTGCAGATTTTATTTATATGTTGTTCCTTTCCCTAGATTGAGAATTCCTTAAAGACAGTAACTCATTCAGGACTTATTACAACCCCGGAATATACTAAATAGTTAATAAAAAGTATACATAGATGAATGGATGGATATGTGATTGGATGGATAGAGAATAGAGAGATGATTAGAAAGATAAGTGGGTGGAAGGATGTATGGAAGAGTGAGTTCTGTATAAATAAATGGTTGGTTTATTTAGAGGACAATAAAGAGCTATATGGAAACCTCTATGTTCTGAACGGGATTTTTTGTTTCAAGGGCATGATATTAGTGAAATTTGACCATTATTATTTTGCTTCTATGGTTATGTAAAGAAGGGATTATGAACAGTGGGAGGAGAATGGAGTTTGGAATAAGAATGCATGGGTTCTAACTCTAGCTCTCTACTTTCCAGTTATGTGGTCTTGGTATATTATTTACCTCTCTATTTTTGTTTTTCTTCATCTGTAAGATGGGAGATAATACCTACCTTCAAGGAGTTACTGTGAGTGTTAAATGATGATCTAAAAGCTCTAGTCTAGTGCTTAACCCATATGAGGTGGAAGATAAAAGGGTAATAAAATATGGATCTGAATCTGAAATGGCAGACATAGAACTTTGAATGCCCTCCTATCAAGCCTTGGACTCTCTCCTTTTGCAACTCCCCCTTCATTTTGATGTAGCTTGTCAACAGCATGATTCAAACTTTTATCCACCACTTCCCTTGTCACTTGGGTAACTAAAAATAAGATAAAGTAAATTTGAAAGTGTGAGAGGAAAGAAGAGGCTTCACGGGGGTCATGAGTATCACCAAAACATTTTCCAAAGCAGAGTTAAGTAATCTCTGATGGAGGAAGAGGGTATATTGTACATGCAAAATAAAAAAAGAGGGGATGAGGAGCAAGATGTTTAATGGAGCTGGGTGCAGAGTGAAAGGATGAGAACTTGTATTGTTGGGAAATTGCATTTCCAGGGTTATAAAAGGAGCAACTGCCAGTTTAACATACCTACAAATGCACTCTTATGCATCTGGAACCAAAAAGCACCTTGTGTAATTTCAAATACGTCACATAAATAATAACGATCGTAATACATTCTTAACTTACACCTAATATACCACTTACCAGGTGCTAGGCACTATTCTTAACTCTTTAGACATTTTAGCTCACCCCACCCCAGTACTCTTGCCTGGAAAATCCAATGGACGGAGTAGCCTGATGGGCTGCAGTCCCTGGGGTCGCTAACTGTCGGACAGACTGAGCGACTTCACTTTCGCTTTTCTCTTTCATGCATTGGAGAAGGAAATGGCAACCCACTCCAGTGTTCTTGCCTGGAGAATCCCAGGGCTGGGGGAGCCTGGTGGGCTGCCGTCTATGGGGTCACACAGAGTCGGACACGACTGAAGTGACTTAGCAGCAGCAGCATCCTCACAAAAACCCAGTAAGGTAGATACATAAAATCCTTGTTTTACTGATAAGGAAAGTCAATATACAGCTAGTCACATAACTGGCATGCGTGGGAGCCGGCGCTTGAACCCAGGCAGTCCGGTCCCAGAGTCTACACAATTCACACGTGAATGTACCTGCAGCTGACGTGGCTCCCAACACAAGCAAATGGTCAGTTCAGCCACCATGGTCAGCATTCCTATGGAGAGACTTTTCAAAATATAATTCTAATGCCTGAAGAGTTCGAATGATAGAATTTTATAACATGGAGGAACATTTAGTTCATTATGCCAAGACCAGCCAGCCATTTGGGCTGAGAATTTCCAGTAAGTCAGCCGCAGGGACACTGATCAGAATCTCTGGGGACCAACAAGCGATGACAGTCAGATGACCTTAGCTACCCTCAGAGGACTGCAGTGTCAGAAGGATATTATCTTTGTTCCAGATAATGTCCAAGGAATTTGAAAGAAATTTTTCTTAAGTTAGGTCAACACCCCAACAGTTTTCCAAATATGAAAATAGATACAGACGTGCTGTCTTTATTATTTTTTTTTTAAGAATCATCATTTTCTAAGATATTTGTGTATTTATTTGACTGCACCAGATCTTAGTTGAGGCACACGGGATCTTTGATCTTCATTGCAGCATATCGGGTCTTTTAGCTGCTACACATAGGGTCTTTAGTTGTGGCATGTAAACTCTTGGTTGCAGCATGTGGGATCTAGTTCCTTGACCAGGGACTGAACACAGGACCAGCTGCACTGGGAACATGGAGTCTTAGCCACTGGACCAGCAGGGAAGTCCCTGCTGAGTCACTTCAGTCGTGTCCGACTCCGTGCGACCCCATAGACGGCAGCCCACCAGGCTCCCCCAAAAAAAAAACTAATAAAATATACAGTTTGTGAGCATTCCTAGATTGAATTTGACAGGTCCACGTTCTAAAATAATTCCGTTACTCAAATTGCTATGAGCAATTTGATTCCATTTTCTCCTATCAAAGATAGGGACACAGTCAACTAATTAACACTTTTAACAAATTAAACAAATTCTGATCCAAGGATGTGTTAGGCAAGCAGAAAGAATGTAATTCTCCCTTTTGCCACATGTTTGAATTATTATAAGCATTTCTACAATTAATAAAGTAACTATGCAAGTGCTGTAAACTTATCTATTTCTCTGGCTGTTTTAGTCATTTCTATTTTAAGCCATTCGCATGCCCCACTGATGTTTTAGGGAATAGTATTTGAATGAATAGGTAGGTCAGCTTATTGGAGAAGTGGCCAGAAGTTTTGCCTGCCCCAAATACATCCACTTAATTACCTGCTGAGTTCTTTCCTTTGACCCAAGAGAACAAGAGAAAATAGCATTTGATACCTAGAATCACAAAAATAGGGAGCCAGGAGGAACTTTGTCCCTTCCTTGAATGATAGTCGAGGGAGAGGAAGGAGGAGAAGAGGGAGGGGGTAGTAAGTGGATTGCTTTGGCTTTTGTCTTCCTTTTTTCCTCATCACGGTCTGGTTGGAGAATATCTTATGTAACATCAGTCCCCTTTGGAGCATTTCTACATCCGTTCAGGTGTCCTGGAAGTAAACATTAAATTAAATTAAGACTTAATTTAATTTAAACTCAGAATAAAAGGCTTTACATAAACTGACTAAAAAGAGCTTAACTATTCAAAACTAGGTCAGAGAGAAAAAGGCACTTTCAAGTGACCAACACAATCCCATCATTTTTTTAAAATCCTGCAAGCTCAAGCAATACAAAATAGAAATGCAAAATTAAGTTAGATGTGCCCTTCAAGGAACTAATTTTTTTTTAAAATCATCAAACGGCTCCAAAATGCCAAGAAAATACAAGACACTAAAATGAGGTCCAGATTCTCAAACAGGGGTTGAATTTTAAGCAAATTCTTCAGTGAGCAAGTAGATATTCAGAAACTGGTTTTAGACCAATCAAAAACCTAGCAGGATTTTTGTGAAACTAGGATGAGATTTAATGAATTTAAGTCTCCTAGTCCAATAGCACACAGTAAACAGTTGATAATATTTTGCTAAATGAATGCTGACGATTTTTTTTTAATTTCTTTTATTTAAGCTTAGTTGATTTATGCTGTTAATTTATGCTGTACTGGAGAAGAAAATTGCAACCAAAGTGATTCAGTTATGCATATGCATATATATTCATTTTCATAGTCTTTTCCATCATGGTTTATCAGAGGATACTGAATATAGTTCCCTGTGCTATTCAGTAGGACTTTGTTGCTTATCCATTAGATATATATTAGCACCTGCTACACCAAAGCTCTCGATTCCTCCCTCCCCAACTCCCCCACCTTTTATTACCTCAATGAAGAACTAGATCAAAAGAGTGTCGAAGAAGGACATCTCGGGATAAGAAAATATGAAAAGCAGTTGTTTCCCTCCCCTTGGCTACAAGTCTGTTCTCTGTGAGTCTGTTTCTTCCGTAGATAAAATCTGTGCATGCCTGATAAGTCGCTTTAGGCGTGTTCAACTCTGCAACCCTACGGATCGTAGCCCATGGCTCCTCTGTCCATAAGATTCTTCAGGAAAGGATACTGGAGTAGGTTGCCATGCCCTCCTCCAGGGAATCTTCTTGACCCAGGAAACTGAACCTGCATCTCTTAAGATTGCACTGGCAGGCTAGTTCCTCACTAGTGCCACCTCAGAAGCCCAGATAAAGTTCATTATATCCTATTTCGGATTCCACGTGTAAGTGATATGTGTTATTTGTCTTTGTTTTTCTGACTCTTTTCAGTTAGTATGATAATCTCTAGGTCCATTAGGTTGCTGCAAATGGCATTGTTTCGCTCTTTTTTATGGCTGAGTAGTATTCCATTGTATACATGTATCACATCTTCTTTACATTCATCTGTCAATCAACGTTTTAGCTTGTTTCCGTGTTTTGGCTATTGTGGATAGTGCTGCTATGAACATAAGGGTGCATGTGTCTTTTTTTAATTATAGTTTTGGTTTCAGATATATGCCTGGGCGTGGGATTGCTGGATTGTATGACAACTCTATTTTTAGTTTTTTGAGGAACCCTCCATTCTATTTGCCATAGTGGCTGCACCAATTTATATTCCCATCAACAGTTAGGAAGGTTCCCTTTTGTTTGCACACTCTCCAATGCTGAATAATTCTGAACTCAAGTAGTCAAGCCACTCAGCTATCCTGTTTGGTCTTAGCTAACACCTTAACACAGGCTATTCCTCAGATTACATAAAAACACCACTTCCTAGAAAGAGCAGATCCCCAGAAAGGAGAAGTTCCAAATTTCTGAAACTTATTTTTTACCCTTCTACAAGAGTAATGCAAGAGACATGACTGGGTTGCTCTGAGAATTAAAGGATGCCACATTTATCCATTCATTCATTCATTCACTCTTTTAAAAATTATTGATCACGTGTTTTCAGTGCCTCAAGTACTGCTCTTGTGCTTGGGAAATAGAGGTCAACAAGGCAGATGAGGGCTCTGCTTGCATGAAAATTACATTCTCCCACAGAGCTCGTAGCATGTAAGTCCTGTGTCACTGCTGTCACCCAGCGCTCAACACCTCCTGGGGTGGGCAGCAGGCTGCCCTGGAAAGAGCAGTCAGCTTGGAAGACAGATCGGCACCCAGCTGAATCCATGCTCCACGTCTTGTCAGCTGAGTTTCCTGGAGAAACTTTCTGAGCCACAGTCCTTGTCTGTGTAGTGGGTATAAGAATACCTACCTTGCAGCGCTTCTGTGAAGATGAAATGAGACATACCGAGGTCCTCAGTAAGTGGTAACCTTTCATTACTTTAATGAAGAACTAGATCAAAAGAGTGTCGAAGAAGAAGGATATCTTGGGATATGAAAAGCTGAGAATCAGTTGTTTCCTCTGAGCACATCCTACAAAAGATATACCTTTTCAACCATTTTAAAAAAAGAATGTTGGCATGGAGAGTGTTGAAAGTATAATAATAAGCATAGAAAAAGCATGATGTCTCACTATACACAGCACATTGCACTGGACATATGCTCTTTGTGCTCCTTCCTCCACAACCCCAGTAAAACGAAAATGAGGGGGAAAATAAAACCATAAGAGCAGCAATGATGGGGAAGGTGGGTTACAGAACTGAGAAACGCCAACAAAAGTTGGAAAGATTGAGCATAGATTGAGGAAAACAGTAGCAACTCCTGTAGGAAACTGAAAATAAATTACGTGGGGTGTGGGGTCTGGAGAACACCCACAGGAACCAGCATATTGGGATCTAAGAAGATTCTGGGAAAGGAGGCCCCTCATTACTGGGCTTCCCATTTTAGTTCTGGTGGCTCAGTCTTAGGTCTAAACAAAGAATCATCAGATAACAGAAGAAAGCTGTAGACATGAAAGACAGCTGAACAGGTAGGGAAAAGGAACTCAGAGGCAGCAGAGAGTCTGAGGGACAGAGTGTATCCAAAGTACACACTGAGGCTCTTTCTGCCATCTTGAAGCCTGTGGAAGCCTGCTGGGAACAGGACTTCTAAAACAACAGTGTGTCTGGAAGGCTGTGGTCCAAGGCCATTTTTGCTGGCTGTCAGTGGGATCTCTGGAACCAGAGGGAGCACACAGCTCTTCTGAAATTTGAAGGTGTATATTCTCGAGATAAAATTAAATTCTATGTAATTGAGAGGTGTGCTTATGTATACAAAGCAAAGAACATAGTAACTCCTGGTCGGAAAACCTAACAAAATCAGAGTTCTTTACTTCAATTTTTAAAAATAAATTGCTTAATTGAAAAATAAAATCAGAGTAGTCTGGGGAAAGATAGCACGTGCTCATGGAAATAGTGGCATGATTCATGCCAAATTCTAAACCTTCCAGCTACAGCATTGGACACAGAATCTGTTGCCATGCGAGCCTGGCAGACTACAGTCCATGGGGTCTCAGAGTCGGACCTGAGAGCGATTGAGTGACCGAGCAAACATACCCTTCAAAGATTTAAGCTTACTACAAAGTAAATAAATATTAAGTATGAATTTTTTCTCTTGTGTGTGTTTATATATATATGTATAAACACACACACCTATGGGCTTCCCAAGTGGTGCTAGTGGTAAAGAACCCACCCGCCAGTGCAGGAAACATAAGAGATGCAGGTTTGATCCCTGGGTTGGGAAGATTCCCTGGAGGAGGGCATGGGAACCCACTCCAGTATTCTCTTTTTTTTACTTTATTTTACTTTACAATACTGTATTGGTTTTGGCATACATTGACATGAATCCGTCATGGGTGTACATGGACTCCCAAACATAAACCACCCCCCCCACCTCCCACCCCACATCATCCTTCCGGATCATCCCCATACACCAGCCCCAAACATCCTGCATCCTGCATCGAACATAGACCGGTGATTCGTTTCTTACATGATAGTATACATATTTCAGTGCTATTCTCCCAAATCATCCCACCCTCTCCCTCTCC
>SJYX01012912.1:111113-126881 GCA_006410675.1 Oreotragus oreotragus
ATCCCATTTGTTTATATTTGCTTTTATTTCCAGTATTCTGGGAGGCAGATCATAAAGGATCCTGCTGTGATTTATGTTGAAGAGTGTTTTGCCTATGTTCTCCTCTAGGCCACTCCAGTATTCTTGCCTGGAGAATCCCAGGGACCGAGGAGCCTGGTGGGCTGCAGTCCATGGGATCCCTAGGAGTCAGACATGACTGAGTGACTTCACTCTCACTTTTCACTTTCATGCACTGGAGAAGGAAATGGCAACCCACTCCAGTGTTCTTGCCTGGAGAATCCCAGGGACCGGGGAGCCTGGTGGGCTGCAGTCCATGGGATCCCTAGGAGTCAGACATGACTGAGTGACTTCACTCTCACTTTTCACTTTCATGCACTGGAGAAGGAAATGGCAACCCACTCCAGTGTTCTTGCCTGGAGAATCCCAGGGACCGGGGAGCCTGGTGGGCTGCAGTCCATGGGATCCCTAGGAGTCAGACATGACTGAGTGACTTCACTCTCACTTTTCACTTTCATGCACTGGAGAAGGAAATGGCAACCCACTCCAGTGTTCTTGCCTGGAGAATCCCAGGGACCGGGGAGCCTGGTGGGCTGCAGTCCATGGGATCCCTAGGAGTCAGACATGACTGAGTGACTTCACTCTCACTTTTCACTTTCATGCACTGGAGAAGGAAATGGCAACCCACTCCAGTGTTCTTGCCTGGAGAATCCCAGGGACCGGGGAGCCTGGTGGGCTGCAGTCCATGGGATCCCTAGGAGTCAGACATGACTGAGTGACTTCACTCTCACTTTTCACTTTCATGCACTGGAGAAGGAAATGGCAACCCACTCCAGTGTTCTTGCCTGGAGAATCCCAGGGACCGGGGAGCCTGGTGGGCTGCAGTCCATGGGATCCCTAGGAGTCAGACATGACTGAGTGACTTCACTCTCACTTTTCACTTTCATGCACTGGAGAAGGAAATGGCAACCCACTCCAGTGTTCTTGCCTGGAGAATCCCAGGGACCGGGGAGCCTGGTGGGCTGCCGTCTCTGGGGTCACACAGAGTCGGACACAACTGAAGCGACTTAGCAGCAGCAGCAGGGATAAATAAAAGACCCTAAAGGCTGCCCAAAAGAAAAAATAAGGTCAAATAAGACATCAGGAATCGGAATGGCATTGACTGCTCAACAGTAACCTGAGAAGCCAAGAACAATAATTTCCAGATTCTGAGGTGCAATGATTGCTGACTTAGAAATTGTCAATTACGGGGTGGACTGAGAGCATAGCAGGGGTCAGATGTTGACATCACTTTCAGCCCTTTCAACAAGCTCCTGGAAGACTTGCTCCACCAAATGAGAGAATAAGCAAAGCACGATCAACTCTGAATAGAGCTCCAGATGGAGCAGATAGACAAAATAGAGAAACAGCACTGACTGATATACCAATGGGTTCTGTCACAATGCAGGGTGTTTTATACTCTGTTAGAATATTTGGAGCAGAATAATGGACAAATACATAGAAAAGTGAGTAAAGAAAAAAAACTCCAAGAGAGGAAAAAGTAATGAAAAAAGAAAATACAGTTATAGTACACAATATGACACAGTTGTGAACAATATTCATTCAGTCATGATAATGGAAGCACTGAACACTAGCAAAATCATAAATTAGAATGTAAACGTGGTGGCCGTGGAGTGGACCACTCAGACGTCCCTTGGAAAAACAGCTTGCTTTGGGGAGTGCATCCCTCCCTGGGGAGCCGCTGTTGTCTTCAGGGAAGGCTTGGTCTCCTGGGTTCCCAGCAGTGACCGAGCAGGAGGACCAGAGCTGGCCGTGGCTGCACAGTGCAAGCCTTCCGCGCCGAGCAGTCTTTATTCTGGGTCTCAGCATCAGCCTGGCCTTGCATTTCTAAGAACAACCCTGCAGTTTAAGGCTCTTCCTTCCCAGTCTTCCTCCCTTGCCCCTCTTCTTCGTGGTGTCAGATTGGCCCTGGAACCACCACCTTTATCTTGTTCGTTTCATTTTTTTTAATTTAATTTTGTGCATTAATTCGTTTATTTTTTTGGCCGTGCTGAGTCTTGATTGCTGTTGAGCAGGCTCTCTCCAGTTGCGGTGAGTTGGGGCCACTCTTTAATTGCAGAGCCCAGGCTCCTCACGGCAGTGGCTTCCCTTCCTGTGGTGTGTGGGCTTAGCTGCCCTGTGGTATGTGGAATCTTTCCAGACCAGGCGTTGAGCCCACGTCCCTTGCACTGGCAGGTGGGTTCTTAGCCACTGGACCGCCATGGACGTCCGATCTGGTCCATTTTTAGTGCTTCCTTGTTTTCTGCTTCTCAGAGAACCCGAGCTAACCCAGTCATTACATTAGGAGGGTTTTAAAAAAGGGAAAATGAGGGCGGTAAGGGAAGGAGGCAGATTGGAACGTTAAATCATCATCCTTCATATTAAGAAATCAATAGATAATATCTGTATGTCTGTGCTGCTGCTGCTGCTGCTGCTGCTCAGTCGCTTCAGTCGTGTCCAACTCTGTGCGACCCCATAGACGGCAGCCCGCCAGGCTCCCCCCACTGGGATTCTCCAGGCAAGAGTACCGGAGTGGGGTGCCATTGCCTTCTCCACTGTATGTCTGTAGTGGGGGGAAAACCTAAGAAATAGCAGGATAAGCACATAACTTAGGAATGATGACAACAATGCCAGAAATAAGGAAATAAAATAACCAAAAGAGCTAACAGTGGTTATGTTAGGGAAGGAGGGGTGAAGAAGGGAAATGTATGGTTGGGGGGAAGAGGAGTAAGGCCTTGACTTGATAAGTTTTGCTTATTAATCTCTGCCTAATATTATGAAATTAAAAATCATGTACCTAGATGAAAGAAAAGTGAAAGTGAAGTCGCTCAGTTGTGTCCAACTCTTTGGGACCCCATGGACTGTAGCCTGCCAGGCTCCTCTGTTCATGGGATTTTCCAGGCAAGAGTACTGGAATGGGGTGCCATTTCCTTCTCCAGGAGACCTTCCCAACCCAGGGACTGAACCCGGGTCTCCAGCACTGTAGGCAGACACTTTACCATCTGAGCCACCAGGGAAGTCCTATATATGTATACATGTATATCAAGCATAGATACATACATACATCAAACATCTTTAAATATATTTTAAAATATAGAAATACGTATCAAACTATATATAGTTTAAATATATGTAAATATGTAGTTTAAGTATATAAATACTCTTTGAGTTGGCTAAAATGTTCGTTCGGGTACTTTTGCAACGTCATCAAAACCCGAATGAATTTTTTGGCCAATCAGCGTACATATTTTAACATTTGATCAAGGTTGTGGTGAGGAGACGTGGGGCCTTTTGTTTATTTGCCCGCTCCTGAATCTATGGCAAGCCTAGACCTCCCCTCAGCTGCAGCCTCTGCTTCTAAGCATAGCTCATTTCTCTGAGTACACACCGAGAGGTATACCCAGCATTACGTAGTTAAAATAGGAAAAAGGCCACCAGCATTCTAGACTCATTTTTCCTATTCTAACTAACATCCAGGAAGCAAGGAAAGACACTCACGGATCCCAAGAAGGAAAGCTGAAGAGATCCAAACCAACTGCTCCCCAGCTCTCTCTGGGGACCCCACTCCACAAGGCTTATCATGTGCTTGCAGCTCAGCCCAGGTTGACTTCCTTACTCTGAGCTGTCAGCAGCTAGCTAAATTCGCCAAACCCTTTCCTCCCCGGGTGACTGACGGGGCTGAAGAAGGAGGAGGAGGCATGAAGAAGAAAGAGGAGGGCAGAGCAGCTCCCCCTGTTCCACCCTCCCCAACGACACACACAGCTGCGACTCCTGCCTTGCGGCCACCTGGGCCCTAAGACAGCTGCCCCAGAGGCCCCTGGCCTGCTGCCACATACTTTCCTCCCATGGCGCTCAGGCCGGTGGAATGTGGGCAGCGACACTGTGGGGAGGCAAGTGTGTGAATGAGTGTGTGTGCATGTGTGTGTGTGTGTGTGTGTGTGTACACACCGGAGAAACCTCACACCATCACCTCACGTGACCACATTCTTCTCTACATTGGTGTGTACCCTGGGTCTCCAGCTGGGCTTCCCTCATCTCCATCTAGTCTTGGAGTAGGTGACACAAACCGGAAGACACTGAATTGTTTGGGGACCAGGAACTCCAGAATACCCTCCCATAGCCCCGTGACTTGCCTTGTCAGCAGCAGCACATTATTTAGGAGACAAAAGTCATCCCAATTGCCAGTAGAGGAACCTACCAGAAGACTTTTCTTAAAGCTTTTTATTCTGTACTGGGTATAGCTGATTAATTGGAGAAGGAAATGGCAACCTACTCCAATATTCTTGCCTGGGAAATCCCATAAACAGAGGAGCCTGGCAGGTCGCAAAGAGTTGGACACAACTGAGGTGACCAAGCATAGCTGATTAACAATGTTGTGATAGTTGCAGGTGAATAGCAAAGGAACTCAGCCATACACATACATGTAGAAGACTTTTGATGACAAGAACCTAAAAAAACAGACAGTGAAAGTGTTAATCACTCAGTTGTGTCCGACTCTTTGCGACCCCACAGACTATAGCCTGCCAGACTCCTCTGTCCATAGAATTCTCCAGGCAAGAATACTGGAGTGGATAGCCATTCCCTTCTCCAGGGCATCTTCCCAACCCAGGGATCGAACCTACAGGAAGACAACTTTTTCTCATTTTATAATACATGTTGGGAGTTCCTTGGCGGCCTAGTGGTTAGGATTCCAGCCTTTCACTGCTGTTGCCTGGTTTCAGTCCCTGTCAAAGAATGGAGATCCCAAAAGATCCATGGTGTGACCCCCACCCAAAAGTGATACATACTCAGTTGTTTAAAATTAGAACTTAAAACAAGTCCAAAGGGCCGCAGTTGCACAACCCGAGGCAAAGGTGCCCACTATTTGCCTTGTTCTTTCAGTCTTTTGTTTCTCAGCCTCTTCCAAAACTTGGAAATATTATTTCATGCATAATTTCATTTTCTGTTTTTCCACTTAAAATTTCATCAAATGCATTTCCTTATACTGTTAAAAACACTTTGTAAGCATTTTTTTAGAAGTATTGTAATATCCCAGCTCACAGAGGCAGCATAATTTGCCCAATCATTCTTCTTTGTTAGACTTTTTAAATTATTTCAAGATTTTTAAATTAGAAATAACGTTGTGATGAACCTTTGGCATATAACTCTTTTTCTTCATTTTAGATTATTTCCTCAGAATAGATTCCCAGAAATGGAGCTGCTCAGTCAAGTGGCATGCACATTTTAAAGGCCAAATAAATCTTTTTTTAGTCAGACTGTGAAAAAGTTTGTTTAATATTTAATAATATTCATATTTTTTAGCTGGAAATATATAAGCCATTAAGTGCATGCTGATGGTCTGGCTTAACAAGGCATTTTATTTATACATCTAAAGCCACTCTGTACCTCTCACATACTACATCCCTTCTCTCACCTCCAAAGATAACTATTATTCTGAATGTGTATTCTCACAGATTTTTAGTATTTATTTTTATTTAGTTATTTGACTGCACCAGATCTTAGTAGTGACTTGGGGAATCTTTGGTTGCATATATGGCGTATGGGATCTAGTTCCCTGATCAGGTATCAAACCTGGGGTCCCTTGCTTTGGGAACTCAGAGTCATTGCCACTGGGTCACCAGGGAAGTCTCTCTCAGATTGTACTGAATCAGAACTTCAACAATGTAGGATACTGGACTTCCCTGGTGGCACAGTAGATAGGAGTCCACCTGCCAATGCAAGGGACACAGGTTCGATCCCCGGTCGGGGAAGATTCCCCATTCCACAGAGCAGCCAAGCCCGTGTACCGCAGCTGCTGAGCCTGTGGTCTACAGCCGAGGAGCTGCAACTGCTGAGTCCACATCCCACAGCTACCGAAGTCCACGTGCCTAGAGCCCATACTTCACAACAAGAGAAGCCACCACATTGAGAAGCCTGTGCACCGCAGCGAGGAGTGGCCCCGCTCGCCGCAACGAGAGAAAGCTCGCGCACAGCATAAAATAAGCGACAGTGAAGTGAAGTGAAGTCGCTCAGTCGTGCCGACTCTTTGCGACCCCGTGGACTGTAGCCCACCAGACTCCTCCGTCCATGGGATTCTCCAGGCAAGAATACTGGAGTGGGTTGCCATTTCCTTCTCCAGGGGGTCTTCCCGACCCAGGGATCAAACCCAGGTCTCCCACATTGCAGGCAGACACTTTGATACTTAAAAAAAAAAAAAAAAAAAAAGGTATTTTGGTTAAAGAATAAGAGAGGACAAGAGAGAAGGGTAGGGATGAGGAGAGAGAGGGAGCAGGAGCTTGAGAGACAGAACTGAAGAGAGAGACTGATTTATTTGGCCTTGGACCATGTTATGCTGGAGTAACTATAAATTCAAGCAGCTTTGTACCCAGTCCCCGCTGGACTTATGGAATGCCCATGGGAGGAGAACATACACGCACACTGAGCGTACGTGGCACCACCTCCTTCTCTCCCGATCCAGCCCTTCTCACCTCTCCCCCAGCCCCTTCATGCGAACCAGACACACTTGTTAAGCCAGTAGGTAAGGTCTAAAATGGGGCTGCCTGCACTTGAATCCAACCTCCAACAGTTGCCAATCTGTAGCCTTAGAAAAGTTGCCCCACATTTCCAGAATGCCCTCTCATGTTTTGCCTGGAAACGAGGATGAAGCTAATACACTGTCCCCTTGCCACAGCTGGGACAGGGGGTCAACAGGATATGCGCCTAGCACCCTGCTGTGTATGTGTACCTTACATTGTGGTCTCTGGGTGTTGGAGGACCTAAGAAAAGCCATTTCCCAGGATGCTAGTCAGAGGACCCTTCACAAGGTTTAGCCGAGGACACGGTATGGACATTATCCTTGTTTTTCAGAAAGCCATGAGCGGCAACACACTTCTCTCTTTTCCAGTATTTTCCTTGAATCCCAAGATGTCTGAGTACAATTGTATATGGTAATTTTGGTCGAAGGTTTTCCCTCTTTCTTTACTTTTCAAACGAAGGAATGGTCTAAGCATCAGTCCACACCTGCAACCCTGAACTTATCCCTTTTTTCACCAATTAGGCGAAAATATTCCAATGATTTTCAGTCCATATACACCTAATCAAGGAGGTCGGATGTCTGGATTTTAGGTTTGAGGATCTATGATAATCAGGTGCCTCAGATTCTTCATCACCTGAAAGTCTGGTTGTTTATATGGATCAGAGATGGAAGAGACTGTATGGGATAGGTATTGATGTTTAGTTCTAGCTGAATTTAACAATAATCTAGTGATAGTCAATGGCTGTTAACTTTCTTACATCAGGAACATCTTTTAAAATATGATTATTTTGTTGTTGTTGCACTGCGTGGCTTGTGGGATCTTAGTTCCCCAGCTAGGGACCGAACCCACACCCTTGACAATAAAATCATGACGTCTTAAGCACTGGACCTCTGGGAAATTCTCTAAAATATGATGCTTTCCTAAAGAGTATGTTCTTTCTCTTAAAAAAATGCACATTCACATTAAAGGTTTACAAACAAGAAGGGAGTTGAGATTTCCTTGAAGCTAATTCACAGATTCTCCAGTAAGAAATTCTGATCTTGTTAGGAAACTGAGACCCAGAGCGAGAGATCCAAGGACTTGCCCCCAATCACACAAACATATCTCAGCAGAGGCAGCACTGCTGCCCAGGGGTGTGTTGCCCCAGGAGCCAGCAGCAGGGGGCCCACAGGGTCAGATTTCAGGGGTGGGACAGGAGTGGAGGTGCTATTTTGCTCACAGTCTCTGATGCTACAGGTGGGGCTGAAGACCCAGAATGCAGTTTTTCCCCAAAATGCCTGTGCAACACCCAAAACAATACTGTAAGAAGTCTGTTCCTAAGGGCTTCTTAAGCCTCCATGGGGTGATGAGAGGGAGGACAGCTAGTGTGATCCAGTGTGGTCCTTCCTTTATGACCAAGACCCAACAGTATGGTCTGGGTCAGTGACTCCTGAAGCCCTAGAAAACTAGAGATTTTAGGAAAAAATATTTGGAATCTGGTGGCCTATTATCATCTAGCATCCTAGCCTGCCTCTGTTGGTGTCCAGTGGCCCCTGCTTTCCTTCTGGATGTGTTTCAGATCTTTGCCAGGATTATTTCCAGTTAGCCATGCCCCCTGCCATCTATCCCCTGCAGTGGCCCAATACCCTTCACCAGAGACAGCAGCTTACCATTTGTGAGCTCTCCCCTTAATTCTGTATGAAATCTATGCTAATGTTTTCTTTGAAAGTCTGTGTTTAAATCTATTTTATCTTGGGTTTATTTTCTAAGCAGAAGGTTGCCCCATTTCCTGCTTTGTATGCATGTATGCATGTAATTAGGGAGTGAGGGTGTGTCTGTGTGCTTATTCCTCTGTTGTTTGCAACACCTCCCAGTTGGGGATCATTTGTAAATTCAGTTAATGAGCATTTAACACATTCCCTTTGATGAAGCTGTTAAATCTGGGCTCCACACTGGCCTCCCACCAGACACCTCCCCACCCCCCCAAGCCATTTGTGTTTACCTATTCTCAGCTGCTTAGTTATGGGTTCTTGTTTGTTGGCCCAATGTCAAACTAACCTTTTGTCCTGTCTGGAACACAGAGAGCTTCATTTCTGTGAGAAAATGCTTACATCTGTATTCAAAGCAAGTTCACTTTACGAGTGGGCTTTTATTTTCACCAAGCAAAGTAGACAGAACAAACATTCCACGGTCACCCATGCCAGGCATGTGGCGGCAACACTCCAGCTATGGCTGTGGGCTTCTGCAAGAACAAATACCAAGCTCATAATCTGCGGGGTCGGCTGCCAGAGCGTTTTCCTGGATTTAATTAGAACTTGAGCTCTGAAGAGGGCGTGTGTGTCAAGCGTGCTTTTCAATCACTTAAGAGAAAGCGGAGGCGTGGCGGGGCTGCCCTGGGACGTGCCCGTGAGACGAGCCTCCTTGCGGCAGAGGATCACGGGAGTCACGCACGAGCCTGGGCCAGTCCCGAAGCGCCGCTGGTCTCCTAGGCTAGAGACGTGAAAAGGAGCAGCCCACAGGTGTGTTTAAATTCAAAACTCAATATAATTAAAAATACAAAAACCGAGGGAAGGGATTGAACTGCCTATTCACCTCTACCGGAAACAGGAAGAACCTCTCAGAAAAATCCTTCCATGGCTCCGCTTCTTGCCCACCATGGATGTGTGCCTTAAGCACCTTTCCCTGACCTCAAGAACAACAGTTTAGTTCTGTAATGCCCCTGTTGTTTAGTCACTCAGTCGTGTCCTCTTTTGCGACCTCATGGACTGTAGCCCGCCAGGCTCCCCTGTCCATGGGATTTCCCAGGCCAGAATACTGGAGTGGGTTGCCATTTCCTTCTCCAGGGATCTTGCCCACCCAGGGATCAAACCCGTGTCTCCCGCGTTGGCCCGTAGGTTCTTTACCACTGCACCACTGGGAAGCCCTTTAATGGCCTACCTCTCAGCAAATTCAGCCTCTCGGCAAATTGCACACCAACCCTACAGCCGACACAGACCTACACACACACACACACACACACACACACACACACACACACACACACTAGTTTGAACCATCAGAAAAAATGTCCTGGTAGCAATCAAATTATGATTCCTCACCTGGTTCTCAGCAGCTGGCCCCAGAGTCTGTGTTTCTAAATGGGAACATTCAGATCATTGACATCAAAGCCTGGTTCCCTAACAAAGACCAGAGCGATTTCTCAGAGATTTCATCCTCCAGGCTTTAGTGCAGCAGAGACAGTTAACCGGAGACAGCCAAACCTCTCAAGGTGTGCAATCTTTTCATTTTTCTATTTTACTGTGCAAAACAAGCAGATACAAAGCTAGCTAGGTTCTGTGGATTATTTGGGTTAATTCCCACCCCAGATCACCTGACATAGTCCATAATTTGAGACGTATTTTATACTTTGGGTTAATAGCAGGCAAGGAAGGAGGCAGGAGGTTACCACTGGTGTTGACCCAGGGAGAGGGAACAGTGACTAACCTTGTGCAAACACAGCCATCCGTCCATCCATGTGTAAAGGTGTGATCCTACCCAATCCTCCCTGATTTCAAATGCCTCACAGTCTCAAACTTAGAGCCCTTAACTTCATTTTTGTTGCTGTTTTCTTTTCCTGTTGACTTGAGGGTAAAAGGTAGTGAAGTGGTTAGAGGGAGGCCTCCCCCTGGGAGTCTCCAGGCCTGTCTGGTGCATTTGTCTGGGTGGGAGTGCCATGGAGGTCTTCATAGCAGCCCATGGTAGCCTTTGCCATTGTCCAGAATAAACTTAAAGCTTTCAGGCAAAGATTTTTTTTTTTTTTTTGGTAGAAGATTAGCATCAGAGACATAGATAATTGTGACTGATAGGCTATTGGATTCAAAGACCTTCTGAACATAGGAACACAGAAACAAGCATAATGAGCATTGGAAAATAGGGATGGAGATGCTACTTCCTTTAATGTATACCCAGAGGGTGATTTGATTTCTGTCCTGCCTATGTACCCTTGTTATATAGCGACTTTGAGTATAAATGAGAGTCATGAATTCTATAAGGAAAGTCTAAGTTCAGTGCAATGTTCAGTTTTATCTATGGTTGCAACCAACACCCTTAGCTTTTCATCTTTTTTTTAAATATTCACAGTTATAATTTATGGTAACAAAAGTATATAGAATAAAAGTAGCAAAGGAAAAAGGCTTACAGGGTGAATGGAGTCCAGAAAAAACCAGGTACGAACATTACCAATATTCCTCTCCCAAGTGGAGTTGAGACAGTGCCTATAATTCTTTTGGCAATAACATGTGACAACCTATATGATATATTGCCAATAAGGGAAGGTCACCCAAGTCTTGGTGCACCTTTAGTTGTCATCTTTGATACTCAGACATATGGTAAGAATTTCCCTTCTCTCTCCCAGTTGAGAACTGGGAATTAAACTTAAAATTATGGCTATAGATTTCAGTGTGTTTTACCAAAGAGATGAAAAGGCATCTTATCTTCCAGACTCTTTCTTTACATTATTCTACCCCTACCATTTCTGACATTTTCCTGTCATTCTACTTGACCAAAATATTACTGTTTTTGATAAACACCCAGGATAATTAGGACAGCTTTTTTGTAGTGTTGATTTTCTTTATTGGTGTATTTAGAATATCATTTGGCCCATGCAAGTTCTTTGAGATGTTTCTCATGTGGAAGAGTGAATATCATAAAAAACACTTGGACTGTGATGTCACATTTTTGGTCCTCCCATTACTAACCTCCACTGGGATGTCTTCAGAATGTCTGACTCACGTGGTAAGGTCTGAAAGCCAAGTCACTGGGAGGATCAGCCTCCTAAACACTTTTTCATTCACTGAAAGTCCAATTAGATGCTGTCACATTGAGGGGAACATAGTATGTTATTTTTTTTTTATTATTTCATTTTTTATTTAAATTTTTAATTGGATCTTTTAAATTTTTTTAGACTGCTGTTGTTTGGTTTTTGGCCACAGCTTTCAGAATCTTAGTTCCTGGACCAGGGATTGAACCCAGGCCCCAGGAGTGAAAGCCTGAGATTCTAACCACTGGACCACCAGGAAATTCCTTTTAAGTGTCTTTTAAATATTGAATAAACCTGAATTTCTGAAATGTAAGGGCCTTTAAGGGATTGCAAAGCTTAAACTGTTCTCTCTACCTTTTGGGAATTAAGTTCAAGTTTGTTTAAGTCTTGTTTAGCAAAATTCAGATTATATCAGAGAAGCGGTGGGGGAAGTTTAACTTTATTAAGACATGCCAAGACTGGGTGTGGCTGAGAGCCAACACATTTCTCCTGTGGCATGTTTTATCTTGCATTCTTCTCACTAGTTTAAATTATGACCTAACTGGGCCAAGATTGTCCAGGCTACAGAGACTTCTCAACTAAGAGAAAATACTAAGTTTGGAACGTTTTGTTCTCGTTCAATAAAGTAAGAAGCTTTAAAAACAAAGTGATCACCAGCTAAAACATAGTATTATCGAGTTTCCACTAGGATCAATCTCGTGGCCACTATTTGTATTCAGTCAACAGAGTTGACATTGACAGCTTTGAGAAGTGAGTTTTGACTGTCCTCTGTCTTTTTTTGCTTTAATTGGAGTATAATTGCTTTACAATGTTGTGTTAGTTTCTGCCCTACAACAAAATGAATTAGCCACACGTATACACATATCTGGAGGAGGCAATGGCACCCCACTCTGGTACTCTCGCTTGGAGGATCCCGTGGACGGAGGAGCCTGGTGGGCTGCAGTCCATGGGGTCGTGAAGAGTCGGACACGACTGAGTGACTTCACTTTCAGTTTTCCTTTCATGCATTGGAGAAGGACATGACAACCCACTCCAGTGTTCTTGCCTANGAGGAGCCTGGTGGGCTGCAGTCCATGGGGTCGTGAAGAGTCGGACACGACTGAGTGACTTCACTTTCAGTTTTCCTTTCATGCATTGGAGAAGGACATGACAACCCACTCCAGTGTTCTTGCCTAGAGAATCCCAGGGACAGGGCAGCCTGGTGGGCTGCCGTCTGTGGGGTTACACAGAGTCAGACATGACTGAGGCGACTTAGCAGCAGCAGGAGCAGCAGCATACATATATCTGCTCTTCCTTGGATTTTCTTTACATTTAGGTCACCCCAGGGTGTCCTCTATCTTTTATCAACTATATTTATTCTTTCTTTCCTCCTTTTTTAAACCATATATTTTACTAGGCCTATTTTTGGGGGGAACCGTGCCTTGCAGCATGCGGGATCTTAGTTCCCCAATGAGGGATTGAACCCATGCCCCCTGCATGAGAAGCACGGAGTCCTAACCTCTGGATCACCAGGAAAGTCTCTTCCTTCCTATTTTAATGGCATTTCTTTCCCTGTTCTTTATGATGTGATATTTTCATTTCTACTTGGACTGCAGCTCATTCATATCTATACGTTGCCTTCCCCAGTGCATTTTCACCTAAATCTATTTTCTCTGTTTGTAGAATAAAGGACTGTCTTTGATTAAAGAAATTGCAGATATCAGCATGCAGTAGAGGGAGATGCTTTAAAGGACAGAAAAGTAAAACTTGCTCTCAGTTTAAGGTCTTTAAAGACCCACTTAATAGGTGCAATAGGTCGCTGAGATTGTATCTACTTGCATTTCTTGTATTTACTTTAATCCTAATACTTTCTCCTCTCTGAGACAACTCTCTGAGATATGGGGCTCAAAGGTCATTTCACTTGTGCTCTCTCTGCCCTCTGTTTCACCAGCAGAGTAGGCATCTGTCATTTCTATAATCTGCCCACTTCCATAATCCCTTTTCTGATAACAGCATCCAATTTTTCTTTGCGGCCTACTATTGCCTACCTGGTCTAGTGGGACTGAATCCACCTCCAGCTCTAAAGGTTGTCCTGTGATGGAGCCCTAGCCTTTCACAAGAGCATCACATGCCCTTGGCCTCTCTGCTTGGAAGAGAGAGGCATAGGGCATTTGTCTGGAAAATTCTTGCCTGGAGAATTACATGGACAGAGGAGCCTGGTGGGCTACAGTCTGTGGGGTCATAAAGAGTCAGACACAACTTAGCAACTAAACAACAACAACAAAACCTTGTTTCCTTCGGAATCCTAACTCTCAAATTACAGTCACTAAAATCCCCCTGCGATGCAGCAGAAGCAAGTTCGATCCTGGTTAAGAACGGTGAACAAGGAAATGGCAACCCACTCTAGCATTCTTGCCTAGAAAATTCCATGGACATTGGGTCTGGAGGGCTACAGTCCATGGGGTTGCAAAGAGTAGGACACGACTTAGCAAATTAACAAGGGCCATGGAAATTGTAGTTGAACTCAGGAGTTTGTTGAAACTACTGCAAAAGAGGTGTTTTATCCTGCAGTTTCTGAGATGGTTGATTTAAGCCTGAAGCTGCTGTCTTCATACTGTGCAGATATGACTGCCTGAGATTAAATCAGTACAGAGAAAAGCAGTACTTAGGGAAAGAGAAACACAGATCCTCCAAAATATTCCTGAGTACTAGAATTCAGCCTTGATATTCAGCCCTGGTAGCCAATAAATCCCCCCTTGGTTTCAATTGATATGAATAGGGTCACTTGCAACACTGAGCCCCCACACTTGGTCAGCAGCCCAGGCTTAAGCCCTTCCTTCCCCTTCCTGCTTCTGTCTCTTTCACATTAACCCCAACATCACTCTCATCCACAGCACTGGAGCTCAGAGAGTAGTCACTTCAAGCCCTCAGCATCCAGGACATCCAGGGAGACAGAAAATACAGCTCCAGCAGCTAAGGAGCTAAGGACCCCCTCAGGGAGAAACACGGCAGGAGGGGAGGTGTTAGGGGCATTCCTGCAACCCAGGAAGCAATGGTCCTGGGCTGGGGTTTGGGGAAGAGGGAAGAAGGAAATTCTAACTGTTCAGGGAAAGGGTGCAAGATCCACACCTGTGCTGGTCAGTGCATGTATGATGATGGTGATAAAGGTGATGACACGTAGAATCTGGGTACACAGTTCCACGTTGATACCCTTTACAGACCTTACAAAACTGAATGTGATCAGAAAAAAAAAACACCCCTAAAAATCTATGTACAGTCAAACCAATTACAGTTATTTACATGGAATATATCCCGTTTGTGCCTAATTACCGTGAGACATCATAATGATTTTGTACTTCATTAAGTATGTGTCACAATTTAATTTCTTACATTTTATTTGANAAAAAAAAAACACCCCTAAAAATCTATGTACAGTCAAACCAATTACAGTTATTTACATGGAATATATCCCGTTTGTGCCTAATTACCGTGAGACATCATAATGATTTTGTACTTCATTAAGTATGTGTCACAATTTAATTTCTTACATTTTATTTGATGACATCTATGAACAAGATACTTTCATGCTCTGGGTTCCTGGTTTGTTTGTTAACATGTACAAATCGGTCATCTGCCAACAATTTTAAAACAAAATATAATGCCAAAACATTTCTACTTGAGGAAATGAGGGACCCCGGACTGGTAAATAAGTGGTACCCTTCCTAGTTCCCTTATCACCGGGGAGGCATCACCATCGTATCTTGGGTGATTATGGCCCAATGAAGATCAGGTGGTAGATAATTTGTCCACATTTGATTTAGGCAAAATCACTTGAAAAGGAATATTAGGAAGACCTTTCTAAAACATGAGAAGTTGGCAAATTCCCTGGGAATCCAGCGTTTAGGACTCAGTCACTTTCCCTGCAGTGGCCAGGGTTCAGACTCTGGTCAGGGAACCAAGATCCCACAAGTCCCGAGGCTCGGCCCCCCTCCCCCAAAAAAGAGTGAGAGGTTAATGCAAAGATGAAACTGTGTGGTAGAAGGAAAGTGCAAAGGAGGAGCCTCAGTGTTCACATCTGTAAAATGGGAGTCATAAAGTCCTACCTCATGGAATTGATGCAAGGATTACATGAGAAGATGCAGGATTATCCAGCAAATGCTAGCTATTATCATCTTTAAAAAATGTGGAGTTCAGCATGAAGGTAGCCTTCTGTGAGGAAGATAATCTTATTCTCTGCCTGAGTCGATTTTATAGGAAAATTGTGATTCACTGTGTAAATATGAGCCTAAAACTCCTGTATTAGTTTAAACCACACGAAGTTATTTTTATAGGCCAAAAAATAGTCTGGTATTGGCAAATTCATGTGATCCAATCTAATATGAATAATGAAGGTTACTTCCTCCCGTCTGTCCATCCTCAGTCAGTCAGTCAACTCAGTCACTCAGTCATGTCCGACTCTTT
>SJYX01012912.1:132176-178795 GCA_006410675.1 Oreotragus oreotragus
CCCACGGATGGAGGAGCCTGGTAGGTTACAGTCCACAGGGTCGCAAAGAGTCGGACACGACTGAGCGACTTCCCTTTCTATCTTATAGGGTGGAAAACACCAGATTTCTTTCTAAAGTGGTTCAACACCACAGTAGGGTTCTCTAGCCTCAGCTCCCTGTGCTGCATATTGATAATTACCTTTTCCAAAGAATGAGAGTTAAAACCCACTGCCATAGATACTTTACTAAAATGCATAGAATTTGATTCCGTCTTTTGAAACAGGCAAAGGAAAATGTCACGAATGCCTAGTAAGTCCATTGGGTTAAGAGGACATTCACATACACAGAGTGCTGAGTATTCTTTGTGCTGTAGGTCTGGCGTTTTGCGATTCACGGGGTCACAAAGAGTCGGACGCGACTGAGCGACTGAACTGAACTGAGCTGAAGTCGCTTCAGTTGTGTCAGCTCTTTGCAACCATATGGAGTACAGCCCACCAGGCTCCTCTGTCCGTGGGATTCTCCAGGCTAGACTACTGGAGTGGGTTGCCATGTTCTCCTCCAGGGAATCTTCCCCACCCAGGGATCAAATCCACATATCTTATGTCTCCGGCATTGTCAAGCAGGTTCTTTACCACTAGTCCGGGACTGTGCTTTGCTTGTGGGAAAGTCCAGATCTGCTGTTTCTGTTTCAGTAACATAGCAAGAGAGCAGTTTGGATCTGGAAGGGTCTGAGGTTGTGTCTAATCCAGTGTCTTCACTTTACAGATAAGCAAACAAAGGTTTAGGATATGAACTAAGTGAGCCCTAGGTGTCCCACTTTGAAGGTGGTTTAAATGTAGCTTTGGGGAAAATAATGAGTTTTGATGCCTTAGTGGAGTGGGCACACTCATTACCGGGGCTATCTTGAACCCTTAGAGAAAGGAGCTCTCTGTTTGCACACACGCNTTAGGATATGAACTAAGTGAGCCCTAGGTGTCCCACTTTGAAGGTGGTTTAAATGTAGCTTTGGGGAAAATAATGAGTTTTGATGCCTTAGTGGAGTGGGCACACTCATTACCGGGGCTATCTTGAACCCTTAGAGAAAGGAGCTCTCTGTTTGCACACACGCGTACACACACACACACACACACACAATCTCTCCTTACTCCCAATTTTGCTTTGTCCCCAAATTTCAGAGAAGGAGCTGAAGTAAACACATCAACAATCAAGGCATTTTTTGAGCAGAATAGATCCATTATTCTTTGGGTGAGCAGGGTCCAAATTCTCATTTCTCTTCTTAACTCAGCTTCTTCTCCCTTGAAGAGAGAGAGAAATGGAGAAAAACCGCAAAAGCCAGTATTCCGAAAAAGAACTTTTCACCTTTTCAAGGACTGATGTACAGAGCAGCCACCCCACATGACAGAGGACATTTCCTCAGTGGCCTGTGGTTCACTGAGATTAAGCACCGCGGTGGAGGCGGGCGGAGGAGCACTCTCCCCTCATTTGAAGAAGCGCAGGTGCCTGAGGAAGACTATGGAGTTGTTCCCAGCCTGCCTTTCTTCCTCGGACCCTGCCCGGGTGAGCGCTGCGTGATGACAAGGCTGCTTCACCTGCCGGTAGGGCCAACTGCTGTANTTTGAAGAAGCGCAGGTGCCTGAGGAAGACTATGGAGTTGTTCCCAGCCTGCCTTTCTTCCTCGGACCCTGCCCGGGTGAGCGCTGCGTGATGACAAGGCTGCTTCACCTGCCGGTAGGGCCAACTGCTGTACTGCCTGCCCCTCAGTGAGATTGCCTACGTCTGACCTTCAGAAGGCTGTGCTCCATCCTCCACACTAGTGCAATGGAGACAAGGATGCTCTACAGTACTTGGTCATCTCCCTGTCAGTGTCGGGAAGCCACCTGCTTAGCGTTCTTCCAAACAGTGAAATTGAAAATTCTGTGTTATTCTCGTGGGTTTCCCAAGTGGTACAGTGGTAAAGAATCTGCCTGCCAATGCAGGGGGCATGGGAGACTCAGGCTCGATGATCCCTGGGTCAAAAAGATCCCCTGGGGTTGGAAATGGCAACCCACTCCAGTATTCTTGCCTGGAGAATCCCATGGACAGAGGAGCCTGGCTGTCTACACTCCATGGGGTCACAGAGTCAGACATGACTGAGCGACTGAGCGTGGCACGTTATTCTAGTACCACTCACATGCACAGACTTTATTAAGCCATTTGTAGTTGCCATTAGCACCTGTTGACAATTCTTGTTACAGTAGAGAGTACTGCTTGTTAAAAAGCAAATTTCTATGGATATGTGCCTAGTCTTAATTTTTTTTTAAATTTTTTTGTCACACCATGTAGCATATGGGATCTTAGTTCCCTGATTACAAATGGAACCTATACCCCTGCAGTGGAAGCATGCCGTCCTAACCACCGGACCACCAGGGACAAGCCTATTTGCATATTCTTAGATGCATTTTATGTGAATCATAGTGACATTCGCTTAGCATTTGCTGTGTTCTTTGGCCCAATATTTCACGTAAGCCTAGGGTCCACCTGGTATTCATAGCCCCATTTCACAGACGAGAAGACTGACCCTCAGGAAGCTTGAATTGCAGACTCAAGGACAGTTAGCTTAGAATGCTACCCTGTCCGGAATTCCCTGGTAATCCAGAGCTTGGGGCTCCACACTCTCACTACTGAGGGCCCGGGTTCGCTCCCTGGTGGAGGAACTAAGATCCCACAGCACGCCAAAACCAAAGAAGGATGCTGCTCTGCCCAGCTCTACATGCAACACTTCAGGAACTGATCATCTCCCAGGGCCCGAGCACCCAGAATTCTGGGTACTTGGTGTGCAGTGCTTATCCAGTGGAGATTGTAGGAAGGTGGCAGTTTGTAGGAAGGTGGCAGTTTGTAGGAGGAGACAAGGGCAAGCGAAAGATGTGTGCTAAGAAGAGGAGGCATACGTGATGGCTCAGACTTTGCCTCTTGTTTAAAGGATTTTTGCAAAACTTTGAAGGCACACATTTTTATACTTGTGAAGTCAAAGGTCAAGAGTCAAAGATGTGCAGTTGTGAAGGGTTAACCTCTGTGTGAGGTCACCCTCAGGGAAGAAAGGTCTTGGGGAAGAGAATTTCTTTGTTGCTGAAATGTACCATTTCCATGTGTCTGGGGCTGCTCTTCCAGAAGAGGAAAGAAATTTCCAGAAAAGAATACTGATAAGGGCTTGTAATGTGAAATACGATTCATTCATTCACAGAGGGTAGGATTCTGGGCCCGGGTGCAACCCTGCCCCAGGGAGCCACTGCTGACTTCAGGGAACTACAAAGGAGAGGCCCCGCAGAGAATCTCATCACTGCCATCACTAGAAAAGCCACCTTCTTCCTTAGTTTGTTTGTTTTCCTGAGAAGAGATGATGATAAAATAGCTTAGATTAAAGACATTGTGTTTGAATACAGTCAGTTAAGGGTTTCTTTATTAAACAAGTTTTATTCGATTGTGACAACACTTTAAGATGAGAGCAATATTTACTTTGAAGCTAGGATTGTTGAATTTAGGAGAAAAAAAAAAACACAGGATATCCAGTTAAATTTGAACTAGAGACACACAGATTTCACATATATGTACACTCTGCAATATTTGATATTTTTGTGCCAATTATTTTGCAGTTCTTTGTGTTTTATCTGGTAACCCTATTGAAACATCAATGTAATACATCAGTACTACCTTCAGAAAAAATTAGTGTATGGCTATAACTTAAGCAAATTTTGAGGGAAATGCCTGCATGCTCAGTCTTTAAGTGATGCCTGACTCCTTATGACCTCATGGATTGCATCCTGCCAGGCTCTTCTCGGAGAAGGCGGTGGCACCCCACTCCAGTATTCTCGCCTGGAAAATCCCATGGACAGAGGAGCCTGGTAGGCTGCAGCCCATGGGGTCGTGAAGAGTCAGACATGACTGAGCGACTTCCCTTTCACTTTTCACTTTCATGCATTGGAGAAGAAAATGGCAACCCACTCCAGTGTTCTTGCCTGGAGAATCCCGGGGACAGGGTAGCTTGGTGGGCTGCCATCTATGGGGTCACACAGAGTCAGACACGACTGAAGTGACTTAGCAGCAGCAGCAGCAGGCTCCTCTGTCCATGGAATTTCCCAAGCAAGAAGATTGCAGTCGGTTGCCATTTCCTTCTGCAGATCTTCCCAACCCAGGGATCAAACCTGCGTCTCATGCACTGGCAGGCAGATTTTTACCGCTGAGCTATCTGGGAAGCCTTTAAGGGAAACAGCATTCATAAAAAGATAATACACTGAATTGTTGACTTGAAAAACATTTTACCATAACTCTTTATTTGGCAACTTCCCACTTTCAACAGGAGGCTTCCCTGGTGGCTCTGAGGTAAAGAATTTGCCTGCAATGCAGGAGACCGGAGTTTGATCCCTGGCTGGGGAAGATCCCCTGGAGAAGGAAATGGCAACCTACTCCAGTATTCTTGCCTGGAGAATCCCATGGACAGAGGAGCCTGGCAGGCTACAGTCCACGGGGTTGCAAGAGTCAGACATGACTTAGCAACTAAACAGCAACAACACTTTCAATAAGTCTGTAAATTTCCTATCAGAGAGCCAACAGATAATCATAGTTTTTCTTGAGCGGAAATATTGTCAAGTAACTCATAAATAAAGCATGCAGGGCATTCTGCAAGCATTTAAAATATTTTGCAACTATAGATGATTGTTTATGTGCTAAAGGAGAGAATTCATTCAAAGAACACAGCAGATAACCATTGAGCACTCCCTCTGTCCTAGGCAGTGAAACTGCACTTGCTAGCCTGCTGTCACCTCCTGCTGTGTGGCCAGGTTCCAGTCCATGCCCCAGGGTTGGGGACCTTTGTTTTAGAGAATGGTTTTTTGAGACTCTGTGAATTGTAAACTATAACCAATCCCAGGAAACTTAATAATATTTTATGGGTAAATATGACATGGTAATGATTTCTTTTTCGTAATTTAGACTTTAGATACTTACTTTTCAGCATTTATTAGTGCTATAAGATTTATGCATCCTGATATCATTTGAGTCCTTTAAGAAGTTCTCAGGGTTTTTTTTCCTGAGAAGTATGTACATTTAAGAAGACTTTGGAGTGAAAGGTCCAACTAAATTGGAGGGGGCACATGTTATCTTTAGTTACAAATTCTCAACTCTTAAATCAGAGTAAATTAACAGGGTGCCTATCCAGTCCTTCCTCACATTTGAATGAAGGTTTCTAGAATCAGGGAATGTAGTCAAGACGCTGACGAGGAAATGAAACTTTTAACTTCCTAGGACTTGCTTCCACTGATGCATGGATCTCGGTTAAGCAACTCATTGTAGTTCTTATTCTACACTTGAGAGGTAGTAAATTGCTTTGGGGTAGAAATGAATTAACTCTTTCCTATGACCACATTACCATAACATACTGTCAGAAATGATTTAGTAAACTGAATATGTAAGACTAAAAACCTTAATATAGTTCCAAGAAATAAATTGACTAAAATGTCCTTTTCATTAGTATGATCAGAGTCACAAGATGATTTCATAACCTCTATTGTCTAACTCAGCAGACTCAACGTTGGAAGGATATAAGAGGTTATTTAGTCTGACCTTCCTGTGTCCATCNATCCTGATATCATTTGAGTCCTTTAAGAAGTTCTCAGGGTTTTTTTTCCTGAGAAGTATGTACATTTAAGAAGACTTTGGAGTGAAAGGTCCAACTAAATTGGAGGGGGCACATGTTATCTTTAGTTACAAATTCTCAACTCTTAAATCAGAGTAAATTAACAGGGTGCCTATCCAGTCCTTCCTCACATTTGAATGAAGGTTTCTAGAATCAGGGAATGTAGTCAAGACGCTGACGAGGAAATGAAACTTTTAACTTCCTAGGACTTGCTTCCACTGATGCATGGATCTCGGTTAAGCAACTCATTGTAGTTCTTATTCTACACTTGAGAGGTAGTAAATTGCTTTGGGGTAGAAATGAATTAACTCTTTCCTATGACCACATTACCATAACATACTGTCAGAAATGATTTAGTAAACTGAATATGTAAGACTAAAAACCTTAATATAGTTCCAAGAAATAAATTGACTAAAATGTCCTTTTCATTAGTATGATCAGAGTCACAAGATGATTTCATAACCTCTATTGTCTAACTCAGCAGACTCAACGTTGGAAGGATATAAGAGGTTATTTAGTCTGACCTTCCTGTGTCCATCAGATGCTTATTTCCTTTATAACATCCTCACCAACTGGTCTAACATTATTAGGTAACTAGAACACATTTCAGGGATCTGGTTTAAAAAAAAAAAAAAANTGTCTAACTCAGCAGACTCAACGTTGGAAGGATATAAGAGGTTATTTAGTCTGACCTTCCTGTGTCCATCAGATGCTTATTTCCTTTATAACATCCTCACCAACTGGTCTAACATTATTAGGTAACTAGAACACATTTCAGGGATCTGGTTTAAAAAAAAAAAAAAAACTTATTTGCCCCTGCCAGAAATAAAATATTCTGTTCTCTTCACTTAGAGCAAGGAAACAAGATCAGGCCAGAGTTTCAAAAACCTTAAAGCACTGCCAAAGATTTCCTGTATCTTCTACTTGAGGGAAGAAAAATTAATGATAAACTCTTCTTTATTGGTGGTAGTATCAATTCTACATCTAAAATCTAACATTCTGTATCTAAATAACCTCCATATCTAAAAAACAACTAATATGTTTATTATGAACCAAACACTGTGGTAAATCATTTCCATGTTCTTTCTTATTTTAAAATGTCATCATTTAATTTTCACAAGAACCTTCAGATAGTTTCTTATGTTCTTGGTTAATAATGATGATCAGAGTCAAAGTTACAGAAGTTATGTATCAATAATTTACTTACCATTTTAATACTAGAAGGGACCTCTGGAATCATAGAAGCCAGTCTTCTAATTTTCTAAGATTTCCCTTGAAATATGTGAGTGGTGCTAGTGGTGAAGAACTTGCCTGCCAATGTAGGCGATGTAAGAGATGTGGGTTCAATCCTTGGGTCAGGAAGATCCCCTGGAGGAGGGCATAGCAACCCACTCCAGTATTCTCGCCTGGAGAATCTGCATGGACAGAGGAGCCTGGTGGGCTACAGTCCATAGGGTTGCAAAGAGTCGCATATGACTGAAGCAACTTATCACCCATGCACGCATGTGTCATAAAGTCAGAGTGAGGAGTCTTGGATCCATTGTGTTATTACCTCATACAGCCTTATTCTCAAAGTCATATGATATGTCTCCATGCTGCAAAAAATAGCCTGTACCTATGTATATCTATATATCTATACTTATCTATGTATCTAATAACATGATTAAGATTACTCTTTTTCTCCCAATTTAACCATGGTCCATGCACAGAGGAGCATGGGAGACTACAGTCCATGGGGTCACAAAGAGTCAGACATGACTGTGTGACTAAAAACACAAGATAAAGAAGATGTGTTTGATTCCAGGCACCTCTGTACTTTAAACCTGATTAAAAAATGAAAACATGACATCCAACAGCCACATTTATCTCAGCACAAGTGAAAGATTCTCTATAATGGGCCATATGCTAATCCATAAAATAAGACTCACTATAAAAAGATTGAAATCATACAAAATATGTTTTCTGGCCATGACGGGAATAAAGTAGTGAAGAAAATTTGGTAAATTTATAAATATAAGAAAATTAAATAACACACTTCCAAATACCAATGCATCAAAGAAGAAGTTGTAAAGAAAATTAGAAAATGTTTTGAGATGAAATAAAAGAAGAATACAATGTACCAAAACTTATGGGATGCAGCTAAAGCAGTGCTTAGAGGGCAATGTATAGCTATAAAGTGCCTATGTTAAAAAAAGAACTAAAGTTCTCTGGGCTCAGACCTAGTTTGCAATAACATATCTCAATGCACCAAGAAGGACAAAATTGTCAGTAAGTACAGGATCCATCATGGTTTCCTCCCCTGGGAAACTGGAGAAAAAGATTGAAATCAGTGGCATTCTGAGATACTGTGGCTGTTGGATGTCGTGTTTTTATTTTTTCACTTCTGTGACAAAACCAAGATAAAGAGATGAGCTGTGAGGATTTGGCATTCTAATTTCTACATGAAAACAGGAGGAGGTCATGTCTGGACCTACACACTACTTCTTCTATCACAGTAAAATTCATCATCAGAAGACTGCAGAAATTTAAAAGCCAATAGAAGCTCTACCATTTGAAACATTGCTAACCATGATAAATGGGTTAATTTATGTAACAAAAAGAAGGAGAAAGAAGAAGAGGAAGAAGGNTTGTAGGAAGGTGGCAGTTTGTAGGAGGAGACAAGGGCAAGCGAAAGACGTGTGCTAAGAAGAGGAGGCATACGTGATGGCTCAGACTTTGCCTCTTGTTTAAAGGATTTTTGCAAAACTTTGAAGGCACACATTTTTATACTTGTGAAGTCAAAGGTCAAGAGTCAAAGATGTGCAGTTGTGAAGGGTTAACCTCTGTGTGAGGTCACCCTCAGGGAAGAAAGGTCTTGGGGAAGAGAATTTCTTTGTTGCTGAAATGTACCATTTCCATGTGTCTGGGGCTGCTCTTCCAGAAGAGGAAAGAAATTTCCAGAAAAGAATACTGATAAGGGCTTGTAATGTGAAATACGATTCATTCATTCACAGAGGGTAGGATTCTGGGCCCGGGTGCAACCCTGCCCCAGGGAGCCACTGCTGACTTCAGGGAACTACAAAGGAGAGGCCCCGCAGAGAATCTCATCACTGCCATCACTAGAAAAGCCACCTTCTTCCTTAGTTTGTTTGTTTTCCTGAGAAGAGATGATGATAAAATAGCTTAGATTAAAGACATTGTGTTTGAATACAGTCAGTTAAGGGTTTCTTTATTAAACAAGTTTTATTCGATTGTGACAACACTTTAAGATGAGAGCAATATTTACTTTGAAGCTAGGATTGTTGAATTTAGGAGAAAAAAAAAAACACAGGATATCCAGTTAAATTTGAACTAGAGACACACAGATTTCACATATATGTACACTCTGCAATATTTGATATTTT
This sequence comes from Oreotragus oreotragus, assembly GCA_006410675.1. Lineage (NCBI taxonomy): Eukaryota > Metazoa > Chordata > Mammalia > Artiodactyla > Bovidae > Oreotragus > Oreotragus oreotragus. Next base: position 141,208 of record SJYX01012912.1, read on the forward strand.
TGTGCCAATTATTTTGCAGTTCTTTGTGTTTTATCTGGTAACCCTATTGAAACATCAATGTAATACATCAGTACTACCTTCAGAAAAAATTAGTGTATGGCTATAACTTAAGCAAATTTTGAGGGAAATGCCTGCATGCTCAGTCTTTAAGTGATGCCTGACTCCTTATGACCTCATGGATTGCATCCTGCCAGGCTCTTCTCGGAGAAGGCGGTGGCACCCCACTCCAGTATTCTCGCCTGGAAAATCCCATGGACAGAGGAGCCTGGTAGGCTGCAGCCCATGGGGTCGTGAAGAGTCAGACATGACTGAGCGACTTCCCTTTCACTTTTCACTTTCATGCATTGGAGAAGAAAATGGCAACCCACTCCAGTGTTCTTGCCTGGAGAATCCCGGGGACAGGGTAGCTTGGTGGGCTGCCATCTATGGGGTCACACAGAGTCAGACACGACTGAAGTGACTTAGCAGCAGCAGCAGCAGGCTCCTCTGTCCATGGAATTTCCCAAGCAAGAAGATTGCAGTCGGTTGCCATTTCCTTCTGCAGATCTTCCCAACCCAGGGATCAAACCTGCGTCTCATGCACTGGCAGGCAGATTTTTACCGCTGAGCTATCTGGGAAGCCTTTAAGGGAAACAGCATTCATAAAAAGATAATACACTGAATTGTTGACTTGAAAAACATTTTACCATAACTCTTTATTTGGCAACTTCCCACTTTCAACAGGAGGCTTCCCTGGTGGCTCTGAGGTAAAGAATTTGCCTGCAATGCAGGAGACCGGAGTTTGATCCCTGGCTGGGGAAGATCCCCTGGAGAAGGAAATGGCAACCTACTCCAGTATTCTTGCCTGGAGAATCCCATGGACAGAGGAGCCTGGCAGGCTACAGTCCACGGGGTTGCAAGAGTCAGACATGACTTAGCAACTAAACAGCAACAACACTTTCAATAAGTCTGTAAATTTCCTATCAGAGAGCCAACAGATAATCATAGTTTTTCTTGAGCGGAAATATTGTCAAGTAACTCATAAATAAAGCATGCAGGGCATTCTGCAAGCATTTAAAATATTTTGCAACTATAGATGATTGTTTATGTGCTAAAGGAGAGAATTCATTCAAAGAACACAGCAGATAACCATTGAGCACTCCCTCTGTCCTAGGCAGTGAAACTGCACTTGCTAGCCTGCTGTCACCTCCTGCTGTGTGGCCAGGTTCCAGTCCATGCCCCAGGGTTGGGGACCTTTGTTTTAGAGAATGGTTTTTTGAGACTCTGTGAATTGTAAACTATAACCAATCCCAGGAAACTTAATAATATTTTATGGGTAAATATGACATGGTAATGATTTCTTTTTCGTAATTTAGACTTTAGATACTTACTTTTCAGCATTTATTAGTGCTATAAGATTTATGCATCCTGATATCATTTGAGTCCTTTAAGAAGTTCTCAGGGTTTTTTTTCCTGAGAAGTATGTACATTTAAGAAGACTTTGGAGTGAAAGGTCCAACTAAATTGGAGGGGGCACATGTTATCTTTAGTTACAAATTCTCAACTCTTAAATCAGAGTAAATTAACAGGGTGCCTATCCAGTCCTTCCTCACATTTGAATGAAGGTTTCTAGAATCAGGGAATGTAGTCAAGACGCTGACGAGGAAATGAAACTTTTAACTTCCTAGGACTTGCTTCCACTGATGCATGGATCTCGGTTAAGCAACTCATTGTAGTTCTTATTCTACACTTGAGAGGTAGTAAATTGCTTTGGGGTAGAAATGAATTAACTCTTTCCTATGACCACATTACCATAACATACTGTCAGAAATGATTTAGTAAACTGAATATGTAAGACTAAAAACCTTAATATAGTTCCAAGAAATAAATTGACTAAAATGTCCTTTTCATTAGTATGATCAGAGTCACAAGATGATTTCATAACCTCTATTGTCTAACTCAGCAGACTCAACGTTGGAAGGATATAAGAGGTTATTTAGTCTGACCTTCCTGTGTCCATCAGATGCTTATTTCCTTTATAACATCCTCACCAACTGGTCTAACATTATTAGGTAACTAGAACACATTTCAGGGATCTGGTTTAAAAAAAAAAAAAAACTTATTTGCCCCTGCCAGAAATAAAATATTCTGTTCTCTTCACTTAGAGCAAGGAAACAAGATCAGGCCAGAGTTTCAAAAACCTTAAAGCACTGCCAAAGATTTCCTGTATCTTCTACTTGAGGGAAGAAAAATTAATGATAAACTCTTCTTTATTGGTGGTAGTATCAATTCTACATCTAAAATCTAACATTCTGTATCTAAATAACCTCCATATCTAAAAAACAACTAATATGTTTATTATGAACCAAACACTGTGGTAAATCATTTCCATGTTCTTTCTTATTTTAAAATGTCATCATTTAATTTTCACAAGAACCTTCAGATAGTTTCTTATGTTCTTGGTTAATAATGATGATCAGAGTCAAAGTTACAGAAGTTATGTATCAATAATTTACTTACCATTTTAATACTAGAAGGGACCTCTGGAATCATAGAAGCCAGTCTTCTAATTTTCTAAGATTTCCCTTGAAATATGTGAGTGGTGCTAGTGGTGAAGAACTTGCCTGCCAATGTAGGCGATGTAAGAGATGTGGGTTCAATCCTTGGGTCAGGAAGATCCCCTGGAGGAGGGCATAGCAACCCACTCCAGTATTCTCGCCTGGAGAATCTGCATGGACAGAGGAGCCTGGTGGGCTACAGTCCATAGGGTTGCAAAGAGTCGCATATGACTGAAGCAACTTATCACCCATGCACGCATGTGTCATAAAGTCAGAGTGAGGAGTCTTGGATCCATTGTGTTATTACCTCATACAGCCTTATTCTCAAAGTCATATGATATGTCTCCATGCTGCAAAAAATAGCCTGTACCTATGTATATCTATATATCTATACTTATCTATGTATCTAATAACATGATTAAGATTACTCTTTTTCTCCCAATTTAACCATGGTCCATGCACAGAGGAGCATGGGAGACTACAGTCCATGGGGTCACAAAGAGTCAGACATGACTGTGTGACTAAAAACACAAGATAAAGAAGATGTGTTTGATTCCAGGCACCTCTGTACTTTAAACCTGATTAAAAAATGAAAACATGACATCCAACAGCCACATTTATCTCAGCACAAGTGAAAGATTCTCTATAATGGGCCATATGCTAATCCATAAAATAAGACTCACTATAAAAAGATTGAAATCATACAAAATATGTTTTCTGGCCATGACGGGAATAAAGTAGTGAAGAAAATTTGGTAAATTTATAAATATAAGAAAATTAAATAACACACTTCCAAATACCAATGCATCAAAGAAGAAGTTGTAAAGAAAATTAGAAAATGTTTTGAGATGAAATAAAAGAAGAATACAATGTACCAAAACTTATGGGATGCAGCTAAAGCAGTGCTTAGAGGGCAATGTATAGCTATAAAGTGCCTATGTTAAAAAAAGAACTAAAGTTCTCTGGGCTCAGACCTAGTTTGCAATAACATATCTCAATGCACCAAGAAGGACAAAATTGTCAGTAAGTACAGGATCCATCATGGTTTCCTCCCTTGGGAAACTGGAGAAAAAGATTGAAATCAGTGGCATTCTGAGATACTGTGGCTGTTGGATGTCGTGTTTTTATTTTTTCACTTCTGTGACAAAACCAAGATAAAGAGATGAGCTGTGAGGATTTGGCATTCTAATTTCTACATGAAAACAGGAGGAGGTCATGTCTGGACCTACACACTACTTCTTCTATCACAGTAAAATTCATCATCAGAAGACTGCAGAAATTTAAAAGCCAATAGAAGCTCTACCATTTGAAACATTGCTAACCATGATAAATGGGTTAATTTATGTAACAAAAAGAAGGAGAAAGAAGAAGAGGAAGAAGAGAGAGGGAAAAGGAGAAGGGGTGAGGGGGAGAAGAAGAATAAAAAGAAAGAAAAGTCAGAGGGATGAAATTTAAAGACTAGAGCAGAGATCAATGAAATGGACTTTGAAAAATGCTAGAGAAAATCAATGAAACTAAAAGTTGGTTCTTTGATAAAATCAACAGAACGGATAAACTTTTAGCTAGCCTATTCACAGAGAAAAGACTCAAATAATTAAAATTATAAATGAGAGACGAGATATCGCCACTGACCTAGGTAGTGGAAATAAAAAGGATTATAAAAGAATACCGTGAACAACGGTGCATCAAACAATCAGATAAATGAAACACAGACTCCTAGGAATATACAAGTTACCAAAACTGACTCAAGAATAAACAGAAAGTGTAGGCTTATAACTGGTAAAGGTATTAAAAGAGTAATATTAAAACTTCAAGCAAAGAAACCCAAACCCAGATGGCTTTACTGGTGAAATCTACAAATCATCCAAAAATAATTAACATGAATCCTTCACAGACTTTTTTTCAAAAAATAGAAGATGAACACTTGCAAATTCAATCTAAATTCATTCAATAAGATGAGTATTACCCGGGTAGGAAAACCAGGAAAGATATTGCAAGAAAAGAAACCTACAGACCAATATCCCTTATATTAACCTCTTACATGTATAGACACAAAAATCCTGAGCAAAATACTAGCAAACTGAATTCGGGGAATGCAGGATTGGCTTATGATCCAAACTCAATTAATATAATGTGTCATATTAATAGAATAAGGGGCACAACCATGTAATCATCTCAGTAGACACAGAAAACACATTTAACAAAATTTAGCACCCTTTCATGATTAAAATAATTTTTTCTCAACATTCTAAGAATAGAAGTGAACTTCCTCTGCCTGATATGAGGCATTAGCCAAAAAATTCATCATATCTAATAGAGAAAGAATAAATGCATTTCTCCTTAGAAACAAAATAAAGATGTCCACTTCTATTTAACAATTTACTGAAAGTTCCAGTCAGGGTAATTATGCAAGAAAATGAAATAAAAGCTTTTCATATCATAAAGAAAAAAGTAAAACTACCTATCTTTGCAGATCACATGATTTTGTACATAGAAAATCTTATGAAATCTACAAAAAAGCTATTAAATAATAAATGAGTTTAGCAAGATTGCAGAATATAAGATCAATATAATGCTGTACACTAACAATAAATTTTTGAAAATGAAATTAAGAAAATGTCATTAATATCATAGCATCAAATAGACTAAAATACTTAGGTATTAGGCTTCCCAGGTGGCTCAGTAGTAAAGAATTTACCTGCCAATGCCCAAGATGCAGGGAAGGCAAGTTCAATCCCTGGGTCAGGAAGATTCCCCTGGAGGAGGAAAATGGCAACCAGCTCCAGTATTCTTGCTTGGGAAATCCCATGGACAGAGGAACCTGGTGGGCTACAGTCCATGGGGTCCTAAAGAATCAGACGTGAGAGTGACTCAGCCTGCATGTAGGTACTTAGGTATAAATTTAACAATAAGAGTGAAAGATTTATACACTAAACACCACAAAACATTGTTGAAAGAAATTCAAGATACAATTAAATGGAAAAACACCCCATGTTCGTTGGTCAAAACACTTCTTGCTTGGGAAATCCCATGGACAGAGGAACCTGGTGGGCTACAGTCCATGGGGTCCTAAAGAATCAGACGTGAGAGTGACTCAGCCTGCATGTAGGTACTTAGGTATAAATTTAACAATAAGAGTGAAAGATTTATACACTAAACACCACAAAACATTGTTGAAAGAAATTCAAGATACAATTAAATGGAAAAACACCCCATGTTCATTGGTCAAAACACATATTTATAAGATGGCAGCACTCCCCAAATTGAGCTACATTTTCAACTCAGTCCCGATAAGGAGGCCTAGAGTAGCCTAAATAGTCTGAAAAGAAAAAGAACAAATTTGAAAGACTCACAATGCCCACTCTCAAAACTTACTTCAAAGCTATACTAATCAAGACAGTAGTGCTGGTATAAATAAAGACATATAGATCAATGAAATAGAGTTGAAAGTCCAGGAATAAGCCCTAACATATATGGCAAATTGATTTTTTAAATGAGGATATCCGGGAGTTGGTGATGGACAGGGAGGCCTGGCATGCTGAGTAGCCTAAATAGTCTGAAAAGAAAAAGAACAAATTTGAAAGACTCACAATGCCCACTCTCAAAACTTACTTCAAAGCTATACTAATCAAGACAGTAGTGCTGGTATAAATAAAGACATATAGATCAATGAAATAGAGTTGAAAGTCCAGGAATAAGCCCTAACATATATGGCAAATTGATTTTTTAAATGAGGATATCCGGGAATTGGTGATGGACAGGGAGGCCTGGCATGCTGCGATTCATGGGGTCTCAAAGCGTCGGACATGACTGAGCGACTAAACTGAACTGAACTGAAGACAATTCAATGGGATAAAGAATAGTAATTTCAATATATGGTTCTGAAACAACTGAATATCCATATGTAAAAGAATAAAGTTGGACTCCTTCCTCACACTCTGCACAAAAATTAACTCAAACAATTCATAATTCTAAATATAAGAGCTAACTATAAAACTCTCAGGAGAAAACATAGATATAAGTCTTTTTGACCTTAGATTAAGCAATAGTTTCTTAGATATTGAATATGATGGCAAAGAATAAATTGGACTACATCAAAAATGAAAGCTTTTATATGTACACCAATGCTGATTCATGTTGATGTTTGACAGAAAACAACAAAATTCTATAAAGCAATTATCCCTCAATTAAAAAATAAATACATTTTAAAAATAAAAACTTTTGTGGTCCAAGAAATAACATCAGGGAAGTGAAGAGACAACCCCAGAATAAGAGAAACTATTTGCAAACTATATATCTGATAAGGGACTTGTAACCAGAATATGAACTAGTGCAATTTAGAAATCAAAAGACAGCTCGGTGTTTAAATGGCAAAGAATCTGAATGAATCGTTCTCCAAAAAGATATCTAAATGACCAGTAAGCACACAAATAGATGCTCAACAGCATTTGTCATTAAGGAAATAGAAATCAAAACCACTTTGAAATACTAGCCACACTCATTAAGATGGTTATAAACAAAAAGAGACATTATAACAAAAGTTGATGCAGATGTAGAAAAGTTGGAACCCTTGTTCCTTACTGGTAAGAATTTAAGATGGCACAGCTGCTTGAGAAAAACAGTTTGGCAGTTCCTTGAAGATAAACAGAATTACTTTATCACTCAGCAGTATCACTCTTAGGGGTATACCCAGGAGAAATGAAAACAGGTGTGCACACAAAAACTTGTATATGAGTGTCCAGAGCAGTATTATTTTTTTAAACAAATGGAAACAACACAAATGTACATTCACTAATGACTGAATACATAATATGTATATATCCATACAATAAAATATTATTTAGAAATAAGAATTAAAGTACTGATATACATTCTGACATGTACCAAGGGATGATTCTTGAAAACATTTTGCTAAGTGAAGGAAGTCAGTCACAAAACACCACATATTGCATGATTCCATTTATATAAAATATTCTCAATTGGCATATTTATAGAGACATAAAGTGGATTAGTGGTGCTCAGGGCTTGAGGTAAGGCAGTGGGTGAGGGTGAATGAGGATTGCCTACTGATGGGTACACAGTTCCTTTTCAAGGGCATGAAAATGTTCTAAAATTAGGCTGTAGTTATTGTAGTTATTTACAACCCTAGAAATGTGCTCAAATGTAATGAATTATACACTTTAAATGGATGAATTGTATCTCAAAAAAAAAATGTTCTAAAAAATGGAACATAGCATCCCACTTTATTCCTTCCTAAATCCACCAGTATTCATGTGCCTGCATGTGCGCTCTGTAGCTAAGTCGCATCTGACTCTTTGTGACCCCATGGGCTATAGCCCAAGATCCTCTGTCCAAGGGGTTTTCCAAGCAAGAATACTGGAGCAGGTTGCCATTTCCTCCTCTGGGGGATCTTCCCGACCTAGAGGTCGAACCCACATATCCTGCATTGGCAGATGGATTCTTTACCACTGAACCACCTGGGAAGCCCGCCAGTACTCATACTATCTTTCAAGTCTTTTCAGTAATTTTATTATTGGGAATTCTCTGGTGGTCCAGGGGTTAGGACTCCATATTTTCACTGCTGTGGGTCAAGTTTGATCCCTGGTCAGGGAATTAAAATCCCACAAGCTACACAGTGTGGCCAATAAATAAATGATGGCTCTTTCAAGACACAGTTTTAAAATTCACAACTTCTAGAAAACTTTCTTAAAATAACTCCTATGATCTACAGTAGTCAGTTATTCAGAATGTATTCAACTGCTTAACCCCTGCCTATATGATTTTGGCAATTGTTTTAGAGTCATTTTCCCATTGACAGTCCTGAGCTGAGGCTAATTTCCTTAAGTGCTTTTACCTTCATTACTTTCTAGTGCAGGATTCCCTGCAGTAAAGCTAATGATTCCATTTGTTCTTGAGTTTACAGTCAGGAGCTCACCAAAGCTCACACTCAGCCCGGGAAGGCTTTGACCTTCATCTCTATCTCAGGGGGTCCAGGCAGTACACAGCAGGCTGACTCAAAAGGTTTGACAAGAGTTGAAGGAAGTGCCGTTTCACAGAGGGTAAGATGAAAGAACAAGGGATGTGAAAGCACCAGATGCTGGCAACTGCGGGGAGCCAGTGCCACCTGGAAGACCGAAGGGAAAGCAGTTGTTAAATCAAGAACCATGACAGTGGAAATGGGCCCACTTCTGCTGAGTCCCAGGCTTAGAGGAAGGTAGCAACTGCTGAAACCTTGGCAGGAGTCAGCCACTAGTAGACACTGATAGCCATCCCCTACCCTCCTTGTCTCTCCTTCCACTGTCCTGTCCTCTACCATAGACTTGGGTGTCATTTGGGGGACTCTAAAGAGCCCTGATACCATAGTCCTTTAGGTCTCAGTGCAGACGAGAATTCAGCGAGAGGCAAAATAATACATAAGAAGTGATTTGTTAGAATAGGACGCTTGTGAGGTTTACAAGTGGGCAAGCGAGAACGTACGGGACTATAGTTTTATCATCAGAAGAAAAGTGGGGAGAGGGAGAATAACTTTGTCTTTCTTGAGTAGACATCATGTTTCCATCATCCACTTCTCCTCTAGGTCGAGCAGGGGAGTTTTCTTATCCCTACATGGTCAAGGTAGGTCTACAAATTATTGTTTTTATGTGTGCAGAGAGCATGTCCCAGGGATCATTAACTTAGTGAGCTCACTGGGCAGGAGGTGCAACTCAGGCCACCACTGTTTTATCATTTGGGGGCATGTTGTGCTTCTGTTGCATGGTTTTGTTGCTAAATGAATCTGCTTAGTTTTGTGGTTAAGCAAACCTGCTTTCTTGACTAATCATTAACTTACAGGGTCTCCTATGTTTTTTCTACTTATAATCCCCTAGTGGGGTTAACTATTTAGTCACCTGCTTTGTCTCTTTACTCTGTACCAATCAGACTCAAACCGTGTTTCCCTGGTGGCTCAGATGGTAAAGAATCTGCCCGCACTGTGAGGGACCTGGGTTTGATCCCAGGCTGGGAAGATCCCCCGGAGAAGGGGATGACTACCCACTCTAGTATTCTCGCCTGGAGAATTCCATGGACAGAGGCGCCTGGTGAGTTCCAGTCCATGGGGTGGCAAAGAGTCGGACATGACTGAGCAACTAACACATTCACTATCAGACTCAACCCAGAGGAAGCCAGAAAACCAGGACTCAGGGGATGGTTGATAGATGTCAGCCCCTCAGGGGGAAAATGACAAAGAAGGCAGAGATGGGTCTAGAGGAGACCAACCAGGATCACTGGCCTCTGAGTGCCAAGGTTCCAGCCTCTAGTTGGGTCCTAGGAAGTCACCCCGTGATGGTCAAGGAGCATCACTGCTGCCACTTCACCATTGCTTGTGTTGTGCTCTGCTTCAAACTTTGCAGCCCTTTCAAAAGCAACTGTTAGTTCAGCCCCTATAGGTCTCTCCATGGGGTCTTTGATCTTGTCGACATGGGAGGGCTGTCTCTCTGCCCTAGCGTTTACAACACTTCTTTGGGTTTACAGAGTAATAGGCCTCAGTTTTCACAGCCTCCTTCCTGTACCTGAGAACACAGGCAGGTGCCCTCAGGGCTAAACCAGGGGCACATTTTCTTCTCCATCCCTCCATTCCCCCTGAGGGTGAGGCCATGGAACTTATCACCCAGCAGCCCCATCAGAACCACTTCCAGTTGACAGTCACTGATCATCCTGTATCCCAAGCTGAGCTCTAAGTCCTTTTGCACTCTCACATCTAGAGGATATAATTGTTGGCTGTTTTATATTTTCTTTTTCTTTTTTTATAAATTTATTTTCTATAAGCGTGTAGTTGCTTTACTGGTCATTTTGTATTTTCTTAATTTACTGTGGAGGCAGCAGTGGGAGGGAGTTGCTATAAGAGGAACCTTAATATTTTAGGAAAATTAATTAATGTTTGCTTGTAATATAGTGGTGACCACAGGGGCTTAGTGAAAGTGAAAGTGTTAGTCACTAAGTCCGACTCTTGCAACCCCATGGACTATACTGCCAGGCCCTTCTGTCCAGGGGATTCTCAAGGCAAGAATACCGGAATGGGTAGCCATTCCCTTGTGTTTTGCTTGTACATCAGTGGTGACCACAGGGGCTAACCCCAAGTCAAATAGGACATTTTGCCCTGACAAATAATATAGCCTGATGCTTGTGCCTTCCTATTCTTTTCTCACCTTGAAACATGTGTTAAGCTTATTTTGCGCTCAGACCTAAAACGTTCTCTGCACTGCCCACCTCTGCAGAGTACCATAACTTTCTCACAGACCTATTTTAACAATTTAAGGACCTATTTACCTTGCTACTGAGTTTGCAACTATGTTCCAAACCCTTGAGGTTACTGAAAGCCTGACCTCTATAAAAGTGAAACATTGTTGACTTCACTGTTACTTTTTCTTTTACTATGTAACAATTCAGTAGCTACTAAATTCTGAAGGTTCCAACATGTGTCAAGTTGAAAACAAATAAGAAATGTTATCCAAGCAAATGTAGACGCAGTGGCTCTCAGACTGTAGTTTCTGAATCTGCAACATCAGGACCACCTGGGAACTTGTCAGAAATGCACGTTCTCAGCCCCAGCCCAGACCTACTGAGTCTGACACCCTGGGAATCCTCCAGAAGGTGCTAATGCAGATTAAAGTTTAAGAACCACTGGTCAAATGTACCAAGGGAGGACAAGGAATATGCTTTAGGCTGGGTTCTCTTCAGTGCCTAAATAATGGACATCACCTTTGAAAGTAGCGGTTGAATGAGCATTACCATACTCCTGCCTTGTTACTTTTGTTTCATTGCCCAAAAGGGAAGGCCATGTGGGGCTTCTCTGAGTTTGTTCAGAGGCATCACAAGCAGTTAGCCCACTGAGTTGCAGAAACCAGCTGTGCCCGAAGACTGGAAAAACTCCACCCAGGCCACAGGACTTGGTCAATACCTCAGCGAATCACTTTGTGCAGTGTTGCTCGGTAGATATGGGTGAGATGACCTGACCTTGTTGCTTTTAAGCATATGTGGTGACAGTGCCTCTTAGTTATCCTTGGGTGCCCTGGCCAACTGGCCACTTGCCACATGCTCAGCACAACCCTCAAAGGCAACTAGAGAGGAAGCTGGGAGCCCTGTCCTAAAAGATCTTACAGTATACCAAGCTGTCAAATCCACTACAAAATGATGTCCTCCTGGAAGAGATATTTATGAACCAACGTCCATGGCTGCCTCATATTTTCATGCATCCTATTGTACTTACTCTCTTCCACCCCCTGGTGCTTATTCTCAGGCTTTGGAAGAGGGTGTATGATTTGTCCTAAGAATCCAGCTCTACCAGAATGGCCTGTCATCTCCCTCATGTTGTTAATGGGCAGCTGCTTTTTTAATTAGATTATTAAAAATTTTTGCTCAGCCTCTGAGTCAACTTAACTTGACTTTATTTTGTTTTGATGGAAAGCAAATCACTTGGCTGATAGAATTTGGTTTAATTGGTCACTTGGCTCAGGGTTTGATGACTTTTCCATTAGTGTTTATTCAACAAATATATTTTATTTAATTTTCCCTGAAATAACCCAGCTGACTCTGAATGTTCACATGTGCAGAGTACTGAAAAGGAGCTCTGATCCCAGAACCTCTGTGATAATATGAAAGTAGAGATCACGACAGAGAATTCCTGAGGGCTTGGAAATTCATCGTGGGATAACAAGACGTGCAGCAGCCAGCCACAGTGTTCTATCTTTTCCTCTCATTTCCTAATCTCCAAATCTCTCTATATTTCTCCCTCTGTCTCCAGTGTCTCATCTGTGTGTGCACGTATGCACGTATGCATGTGTGTGTACATGCATTACATCTTATACAAAATACAATAATGGCATTTTACACAGTTTTTAAAAATAGTAAAAAAGCAAGATTGCATGATAATGACTAACAATATGGCATATCTGAGAACTTACTCTGTAACAGGCTCTAGGCAAAAAGCACTTGTGTTGTACAAGTGTTTACCAAAAGCTTGAGAGATGTTAAAGACAGTTTCTGCTTTCTGGCTCCCTAGTTTCTCATATCTCGAAAATGGGACTTCCCTGGTGGTCCAGTGGTGAAGATTCTGTGCTTCCACGGCAGGAAGCATGGGATCCCCCTCGTTGTAGACCTAAGATCCTACATACTGTAAGATGCAGCTAAATTTTTTTCCTTAAATAAATAGAAAATGCAATTGTTCCTTTTCAGCCTGTGAGAGTCTCTTCCTCTGTGTGGTCCCATAAAACATGAGTTGGTGTTTGTCGTTATGCTGTATGTGGAAAGAGAGAAGTGGAATACTGAATAAGAATTATAAAGGAAAATGGCATAAAAATGCACAATCTTAGGTGGACTGTGCAAGAGTCTCTTGCCTCCTGAGTGGCAAAGACCAGGCAATGGTTTACTGGCCTTGCCCTCTATGAGTCACAGAAAGGCCTTGGCTTATAAGTCCATGGAGCTGAAGGTCATGCAGAGGGTCTGCCCACACTAGCTTATTCACTCTAGGGTCAGGCGCCAGATCTCAATTAATCTCAGTTCTACTAGTATTGCACATTTCCCGCCTCCACCCATATCCGCCCACTAGTTCTGGCCCCAAATAGCTCCTGAACTTGCCCTGCCTGTTGGCCAGAACGGACTGGCAAAGGATCATTCCTCAGGACGGCCAGAGCTTGTATATCAGGCTGGAATGATGTCAGAAGAAATGCAATCATCTGCACACCATTGGTAGACTGGAATCCATGTTAACAAGAAGGAAAGACTAGTTCCTCCATCCTTGTATTACATGGCTTAGGGTATGGAGGTCAACACACCTGCTGGGTGGGTCAGAGCTCTGAACACACAAGCATCATGTATGAGGATGCTGTTTCTTCCTTGGGCAAAGGAGAACGAGGCCTGGACAGTTTTGAATGATTGTTAGTCCACCCTCCACTTAAAGAGTCAGTCCAGGACTTCCCTGCAGTCTAGTGGTTAACACTCTGTCTTTCCAAAGCAGGGAACGTGGGTTCAACCCCTGGTGGAAGAACTAAGATCCTACATGCCTTGGGGCATGGCCAAAACCAAAATAATAATAATAATAATTAATAAAGAATCAGTCCAGGGTTGATTAGTGAGGACATGCTGTGTTCAAGGAGTGCTTCCATGGCGGCTCAGTGGTAGGGAGCCCACCTGCAATGCAGGAGGCTCGGATTCGACCCCTGGATCAGGAGGATCCCCTGGAGAAGGAATTGAGCCCACTCCAGGATTCCTGCCTGGGAAATCCCATGGGCAGAGGAGCCTGGTAGGTCAAAGCAGTCAGACGTGACTGAGCAACTGAGCATGCAAGCACAGTATGTTCAAGGCCTTCTGCTATGGGTGGGTGGGTGGGGAGGAGATGTAGACAATTCTGTCAAAGAGTGTATGATCCAGCAGAAGATTAAAAATACACATAAAGAGAAAATGCCCTGGTTGTCCAGTGAAGCACTAGGACTCTGTACTTTCACTGCCAAGGTCAGTTTGATCCTTAATCAGGGAACTAAGATCCTACAGTCTACCTCCAACAAAGGGAAAAAATATGTGTGTGTCTATATATGATGATGACGATGATGATGATGAAGTCGCTCAGTCGTGTCCGACTCTTAGTGACCCCATGGACTGCACCCCACCAGGCTCATCTGTCCATGGGATTTTCCAGGCAAGAGTACTGGAGTGGGGTGCCATTGCTTTCTCCGCTGTAACACAGTACTGGGCAGCAAAGTGGAAGGTATGAAATTTACTGTATATAAATTAGACCTCCATAAACCTGCCTTGGAAGAAAAAGAAGTAACATTAAAGGCAGTACTCACATCAAAACTGAGAAAGGTGATATTAAAATAAAATAGAAGTCCACTGTGGCCCTTAAGCTCAGTAAGTGATTTTGGGCAAGTTTCTTATCCCTTATAAATATCTATTTTTTCATCTTTAAAAGGAGAAGAAATAGTAGTAGCACTACATAGAAAATATATTCTAAGAATTAACTGACTCATGAGATAAAATTTTCTAGTTTATTTACCATTTATTCTGTACCAGGCTTTGGATGTGACTTATCTAAGTCAATTCTGAAAACCTCAGGAGAAAAAGGGTTTCTCTAGTAGCTCAGCTGGTAAAGAATCCACCTACAATGCAGGAGACCCTGGTTGGATCCCTGGGTCAGGAAATTCCCCTGGAGAAGGGATAGGCTACCCAATCCAGTATTCCTGGGCTTCCCTGGTGGCTCAGGCGTAAAGAATCCACACTTTCAGGAGATAAATTGTATTATTAACATTCTGAGAACAATGCCTGTCATATAGGGAGTGTTCCACAGGGTTGATTCTGTTTTACTTTGTTTTACTCTGCACTGAGAAGCTCTTCTTTTCAGGCACTGTGCTAGGCACTAAGAATAACAAAAAAGAAAAAAAAAAAAAAAANTTGGGGCATGGCCAAAACCAAAATAATAATAATAATAATTAATAAAGAATCAGTCCAGGGTTGATTAGTGAGGACATGCTGTGTTCAAGGAGTGCTTCCATGGCGGCTCAGTGGTAGGGAGCCCACCTGCAATGCAGGAGGCTCGGATTCGACCCCTGGATCAGGAGGATCCCCTGGAGAAGGAATTGAGCCCACTCCAGGATTCCTGCCTGGGAAATCCCATGGGCAGAGGAGCCTGGTAGGTCAAAGCAGTCAGACGTGACTGAGCAACTGAGCATGCAAGCACAGTATGTTCAAGGCCTTCTGCTATGGGTGGGTGGGTGGGGAGGAGATGTAGACAATTCTGTCAAAGAGTGTATGATCCAGCAGAAGATTAAAAATACACATAAAGAGAAAATGCCCTGGTTGTCCAGTGAAGCACTAGGACTCTGTACTTTCACTGCCAAGGTCAGTTTGATCCTTAATCAGGGAACTAAGATCCTACAGTCTACCTCCAACAAAGGGAAAAAATATGTGTGTGTCTATATATGATGATGACGATGATGATGATGAAGTCGCTCAGTCGTGTCCGACTCTTAGTGACCCCATGGACTGCACCCCACCAGGCTCATCTGTCCATGGGATTTTCCAGGCAAGAGTACTGGAGTGGGGTGCCATTGCTTTCTCCGCTGTAACACAGTACTGGGCAGCAAAGTGGAAGGTATGAAATTTACTGTATATAAATTAGACCTCCATAAACCTGCCTTGGAAGAAAAAGAAGTAACATTAAAGGCAGTACTCACATCAAAACTGAGAAAGGTGATATTAAAATAAAATAGAAGTCCACTGTGGCCCTTAAGCTCAGTAAGTGATTTTGGGCAAGTTTCTTATCCCTTATAAATATCTATTTTTTCATCTTTAAAAGGAGAAGAAATAGTAGTAGCACTACATAGAAAATATATTCTAAGAATTAACTGACTCATGAGATAAAATTTTCTAGTTTATTTACCATTTATTCTGTACCAGGCTTTGGATGTGACTTATCTAAGTCAATTCTGAAAACCTCAGGAGAAAAAGGGTTTCTCTAGTAGCTCAGCTGGTAAAGAATCCACCTACAATGCAGGAGACCCTGGTTGGATCCCTGGGTCAGGAAATTCCCCTGGAGAAGGGATAGGCTACCCAATCCAGTATTCCTGGGCTTCCCTGGTGGCTCAGGCGTAAAGAATCCACACTTTCAGGAGATAAATTGTATTATTAACATTCTGAGAACAATGCCTGTCATATAGGGAGTGTTCCACAGGGTTGATTCTGTTTTACTTTGTTTTACTCTGCACTGAGAAGCTCTTCTTTTCAGGCACTGTGCTAGGCACTAAGAATAACAAAAAAGAAAAAAAAAAAAAAAAAATGGAGCACCTGCCCTCAGGGAGCTCACAGTGAAGAAACAATGAAGCAAATTAAGAACTAAAATGCTGTGTGTTGTTTACTGAAATTGCTGTGGAGATAATTTCATCATGTATTTTTAAGATCTCTGTGTTGTACACCTGAAACTAACATAANAAAAAAAAAAAAAAAAAAAAAAAAAAAACTTGGAGCACCTGCCCTCAGGGAGCTCACAGTGAAGAAACAATGAAGCAAATTAAGAACTAAAATGCTGTGTGTTGTTTACTGAAATTGCTGTGGAGATAATTTCATCATGTATTTTTAAGATCTCTGTGTTGTACACCTGAAACTAACATAATATTATATACATCAATTATACTTCAAATTTTTTAAAAAGACAATCTTTAAAAAGTAGTAAAGTAAAATGAAATGCAGTGTGTTAGGTGCTGTGAGAGTGTGATTTGCAGGGTATTTCTCTGGGATCATAGAAGAGAAGGAGGCTCTTGCGGGGGAGATAGTGCTACTGCCCCCCCAAAAAAATAAATAAATAAATAAACTTCCTGAAGAAGCTGGCATTTGATGATGTCTTGAAGAACAGCTTAAGTGTCAGTAGACAGAGATCCAGTGAGGTGTGGAGTGACTGATGTTGTTGTTGTTTTCTTTTCTGCTTTTTGGCTGTACCGCAGCATGCTGGATTAGTCCCCCCATCAGGGATCAAACTCATGCCTCCTGCAGAGGAAGCATGATGTCTTAGGCACCAGATCACCAAGGAAGTCCCAAGAGACACACTTTGAATGATAACCAGAACTCTTCCTCCCCACTCCCCACCAAAAAGAGAAAAAGGTCATGGGAATTAGTGGCAGATAAAGGAGACACCGTTTTAGCCAAACCCCAAAGCTGGACTTAGATATTACAGGGAAATTCCATGAGCAGAGCTGGATAGAAGCTCACGTGAGCTGACATGACCCTGTGATTCTGACACACTTTCTACTGTCCAGCTCTTTGGAAAAGAGCTTCAGTCCTCTCCATCGTCATCCTAGTGTCTTAGATTCGCTCTAACTGAGAAAATCCATCTTTAACTCCCAATTTAAAACCCCTTGGCTGCAATTTTTCTTCATGCTTGTTGGTGAAGGCATGTGGAGGATGGTTCAAGAATAACTTAGTCTGTTCATTTTTTTCCCTCCTATTTGAGGTATGGTCCGTGTTTCACAGTGTCCTGTGATTCTCCAGGCTTGGTATTTAAATACAACTGACACTCTTTTAGGGTGTAAAATTCCACTGCAAAACTATTCAAAAGATTTCTGGCAAAGAAGAGGGGTAGAGCATGGAAGTCGAGGGAGAAGATGGAATGAAGCGGCTCTCTGTGTATATAAATACACAGACCTGTGTCGAGACTCTTTATCCTCCTACTGTCCCCACAGCCCCTCAACAGGTGGCACCAGCTCAGCGACATTTGTGGAGCAGATGGGATGTCATTTTAATGTTGCTTTTAATTGACAAGGGCCTCGGTGACTGTGTGCGTGCGGCTACATGCCCGGCGTAGGGTGGGCAGTGGAATTAGAAATCGCTACCTGCTCCTTCTGCCCAAGAACCTGGAGCTGTAACTGTGTCAACTGGCTAGCATACATTGTGTTAACTCATCATCAAAGGCCTTATTTTGCTCATTTTATTTCCCTTAACTTGCCAATCCTTCCCTCCCCCTTGCATAGCTCTGAATTTTGGGCAACTTGAACAAGGAAAGCTTGTTCGTCTGAAAATTACCTTTAGCACAAGCTCCATGTTTTCCTGTCCAACTTTTCATAAGCAATTCAGGTTGCATTAAATTTATACCAGAAATGAGCTTCTGCTTCTCAGAAGTGGTCCAAAGAGGAAGTGAAAAGGGCTGGGAAGTAGCTCAAGCGGTCCTCGGCGCTGACAAGGTATTCTAATCAGAGGATAAATAACACAGATTTGGAAGTTCTGTCCCTGAGCAGCCGTAATTTTTACAGTTCTCATTTCATAAGCCATATGGTGAGTAGAGGCAGCCCCACTGCCTGTAGTGAACACATCTGATGTCAGGACTGCAGCCACATATACTTCGTTTGACATCCATGAGGACCTCGCCCACTAATTAGAATACTTTTGTTTATACAGAACAAAGCAGAAAGCACTTACTGGATCAGTTTAGGAATTGTCTTTTAAATTGTATGGGTTTCCTTCAATCATTCATCTTCTTAGAAGAAAACAAATTCCAATTATTAATCATATCCTATTAGATCAGCCTGGAAAACAATTTATATGGTAATGAGGAATTTACAGAGCCAGCTGAGTGTATTATTTTGTGCCCGAATCTAGGGGTTATTTCTCAGACATTTGTGGTCATTTCCCTCTAATCAATGGCATACGTTTTCCTGTTAGACCCTCAAACCACTTTTGGAAATCGATGCCATCTATTTTCCTTCTCTCTTCTCCACCCAACATCATTCTGTTGTTTTCTTTGTTTAGTCACTAAATCACGTCTGCCTCTTTTGTGACCCCATGGACTGTAGCCTGCCAGCCTCCAGCATCGATAGGATTTCTCTGGTAAGAATACTGGAGTGGGTAGCCATTTCCCTTTCCAGGGGATCTTCCTGAACCAGGGATCAAACCAACATCTCCTGCCCTGGCAGGTGTATTTTTTTTTCACCACTGAGACACCACAACTGAGCTATTGTGTCCTTAGCTCAAGAGGAGGGAAATGAAAATCAAATTAGAAGAACTTCATCTCTTCTGGGCCCCAAGTCTACTAATGGAAAAGCATATAGATGGTTTTCTAAAAGCAGCTAATGATCTGCAAATATTCAAGGGATTCTGTGGGCTACTATTTATCATTAGTATTGAACAGAATTGAAATACAGTTTCAATAACCAGTATTCTCATTTATTCAGTGCTTCCTTTAAGCCAAGCAGATATTGTATTGACTGCTTTTCCACATAATAATAATAAAAGTAGATAATATATTTTATTGGTCATTACTACGTGCCACCCATAGCATCACATTCTTTGCAATGTATCTCACTTGTTCTTCTCATCAACACTATATCACAAACTCTTTCATTAACTTGATTTTATAACTGAAGAAGGTGAGGCTTAGAGAATACTTCTAGTCTTTGTGCTCAACTACCATCTTAGATCCTTTGATGAATCCTTAAATGGACAGATCAGGTTGGTTTGTTTCTGATGCAAGTTACCCCAGTGATTAATCGGTGTTATATAAATTCAAAATATTTTAAGTTTAAAGGATTTTCTTACCTTGGTTGTAGGAGCTTTCTTAACCTCTCAAAAATCTCAGAATAAGAATAGCCAGCCACACCCCTGAACATCTCTGCCTTCGAGAATCCTTGTTTGAGAATCCTTGTTCTGTGGTCCCTAGACTCTTCCCCACTCATAGCTCGGAAAATAGTCATCCTTCTGTTCCCTGACTTCCTGGCATATCAGTGTTTTCAAACTAGAGTCAAAACAAAGTCTGAACATTACTGCTGCCTAGCTTGATTTAAAACTTTCATTATTTTTCCAAGGGATTGACTTAAAATATACTACTACTAGAGTCAGATCCCTGTGTTTACTACTTAATGTCAAGTTTTGCTCTTAGTTTACATTTTACCGGTTGGAAGCAGCTTCCAGGGTCTTCCCTCCGTTTCTCCCCTTTTCGATGGGAGAGACTGAGTGGAAAGCAACCAGCATCCCCAGCAGAGGTGACGGGAGGGGGCAGACCGGTCTCTTTATTTTTAATTCAGTGACTATGAAGGGAGCCGCTCTGTAGCTGTTTTCAGTCTAGACAGGATATGATGATAATAGCACAAATAAAAGTCCATGTATTCCAGCCAGGGACAAATTAAGTGGGTGCAGGGCACAGATATGCCATGCTGTTAGTGACACGGAACAGCACACAACCCACTTAGGGGCATGGTGCCCAGATTAATTGGCTTGCTCAGGATGCATCTATGATGAGAAGAAAGCGCTCAGAAAATGCTGGACTGTGTGTATCTGAACTCTCAGTTTTTCTCCTCATAGGCACTGAAAGTTAGACATTTTATTTTATAGACCAGGAAAGTGAGTGGCATTTAACACCATGGTTTTATGAAATGTTTTGCTGGTTTTCCCTCATGAGTTACAAGTATTTCCAGGAGAAACCAGCCACCATATGTACAGATGATGCAAGGAATATTTATTATTGCTTTACTGTGATGGCCAAGCTCTGGCACAGCCAGGGTTTCTAAAATGATGGGTGTATCTTGAGTCTATGTATGTGTGAATGATCAAAATGAGGCTCTTTATGTCACACAAGCTACTGGAGTAGAACCCCTGAGATTGCTATGCTTAAAAATACTGTCATTTGTGCCTTGAGGAGTGTAACAGTAATCAGACATGGCACCTGGCTGCCTGAGCTACACTCTGAATCAGCTGGAAGGGAAGGAATCAGGAGAAATAGCAAGGGCACAGAGCAACTTCAAAAACAGTGTTTCTCTGTGGAAAAGCTCAAGATGAATAGTAAAGAAGATAGACTCTGTATCCAAGAAAAATCAAGGGTGAAATTGCTTGTGTTGCTGACGAAAGGTTAAATATGTCTTTTGGAATCAGATGAACCATTCCAGTGGGTTCCGTGGAACCTGGGCACGCACGAGCCAGTGATAAAATTCAATCCAATAAAGAGCTCTTGTTAATCTGTGACACCATGTTTACAATCAAACCTGCAAAACCAGGAAAGTTAAACACTATGGATGGATCAAAAGAGGTGGTTCCTGAATATTTGTTATTATTAAGGAGATTTGAGGAAATATCAAGAAAACCTTTTAAAATGTGACTCCCACCAGCTCCTGCTTGCCTTGTGTTTTTTTTTTTTTTTTTTTTTTTTTGGATGCTGGGTCACTTCAGGTTCCATTCCTTAAAAATTTGCCATAGTGCATTCCTGTTGCTCTTTGGAAAAGCTACAACATGTAAAGTTTTTGCAGCACATTCCATTGTCCAACAGTGAGGCATTCAAGAATGATCAGAAGTAACTGAAGGAGACAAGGTTTGTGAAAAGAACTCTTTGTCTCCCAGCTTCAGGAACTCAGTCTTTCCAGTACCTGAAGTTATTTACATGGAGAATCTCAAAGTCTAGGATTTTTGAGTGAGTGCTGAGTCTTCCTAGCCATACAGCACACCAGAGACTGTGGTTTAAAGCACCAGTATCTGGTGTTTTAGTCTCTCCACTCATTCATGGAGATATGCATTCATTCATTCACTGAGGTATGCATTCATTCATTCATTCAAGTCTGGCTGGCATTGAACTTGGTTCCATGAAGGCTTGAATCTGGAGGTGAAAATATAGCAGGCTTGTTTCGGAAGGTGATGAAGAGATAGCATTACAGAATGTGTTATCTATAGGACCGAATCTATACACAATAAACACTTAATAAATGAGCAGCCTCCATTAACTTTAACTCTCATTACAGAATGCGTTATCTATAGGACATCTATACACAATAATCACTTAATAAATGAGTAACCTCCATTAACTTTAACTCTGATCATCATGAAAAAACAATAACAGAGAAAATTTTTCAGTGATAATTTAATTCAATATCCTGACATCCTAATACATTGCGAGTTTTCATTTCACTTGGTTTCTTTATTTGCTCAAAAGACATTTACTGAGCTTCTCCTAGAATGTAAACACTAACATATTGGTAGAGTCTCATCTCATGTTTGTACATCTGCACTCCTCATTTCCCAGAGTTAAATTTTTCATACAGAGGGTATTTTTTCATGCTGTCACATGTTCTTTATGCTGACATTTTTTTTACGCTGATGTTTTAATCAGCAAATATTACTCCTTCAACATCATTATTTATCTGACCATTCTTCTCTTGTGAAAGGTGAAGCTTCTTTCTAAATTTTAAATGTTATTTTTAAAATGCAGCAATAAGCTGAGCGCAGAGCTTCTCATTCCCTTCTGACAATTTTCCAGGATAAATTCCCAGGAATCTAAATACTGGATCAGAAGATTGAATGTTTTTATGGGATTTTGATGCATCCTGCCAAATTTCTGAATCTTGTAGCCATTTACATTTATAATTTTGTTTATATCAGTCACATTCCATTGCCACCTTCATGAAGATAGTTCTTGATTTCTAGATGCAGAATTGAGGCACACTCTGCTCTCATCAAGAATGCCTGCATCAACCATTTTTTATAAGGGGTTTCTTCCAGACAGCTTGACCCACCCATTATATAAATTCCTTCCACTAAGCAGGAAAGCCATTTTCCTCCTCCCCAGACTTTTAGCTTCTCTTTACTTCCTTATTCCCTAAGACAATCCCTATAACAAAACATTCACTCATAGTCATACAGAACGTTAAAAGTGGAAAAGACTTCAAGATTCTTTTTTTACCCCCTTCGTTTTAGAGTTAAGGACTCAAGAACTAGGGAGATGGTGAATCACTTCAGATTACAGAGTTGGTGGGGAGATTTAGGACAAGCCCCTCTGTGTGAAGCTGATTGGTACTGCTGCTAGGAAATGTCAACGGGGTGGCCCATATACTAATATTAGAAAGAAAAAGAAAGGATCATTATGCCTTTGGGCATGTATGACCTGCACATGAGTGAAGTGTTCCAAATTTTACTTGCTCCCTGACATGCCCATGGCTTTTCATCTATGTACTCTGTTACTGCAGGTAGTGGCATTGCCAATTAAGCCCAGGGACTCAGTGGTACATGGTGCACTTGGCAAGTAAAATGAAGGTTATTGCTGTTGTTATTTCATTGTTAAGTTTTGTGTGACTCTTTTGCCACCCCATGGACTGTAATCTGCGAGGCTCCTCTGTCCATGGAATTTTCCAGGGAAGACTACTGGAGTAGCTTGTCATTTCCTCCTCCAAGGGATCTTCCCAGCCCAGGGATGGAACCTGCGTCTCTTGCACTGGCAAGTGGATTCTTTACACTGACCCACCAGTGAAGCCCNCATACATGACTACTGGAAAAACCATAGCCTTCACTAGACAGACCTTTGTTGGCAAAGTAATGTCTCTGCTTTTCAATATGCTATTTATATTGGTCATAACTTTTCTTCCAAGGAGTAAGTGTCCTTGAACTTCACAGCTGCAATCAACATATGCAGTGATTTTGGAGCCCAAAAAAATAAAGTCTGACACTGTTTCCACTGTTTCCCCATCTATTTCCCATGAAGTGATGGGACCGGATGCCATGATCTTCGTTTTCTGAATGTTGAGCTTTAAGCCAACTTTTTCGCTCTCCTCCTTCACTTTCATCAAGAGGCTTTTTAGCTCCTCCTCACTTTCTGCCATAAGGGCGGTGTCATCAGCATATCTAAAGCTGAGCGCTGTAGAACTGATTCTTTTCAACTGTAGTGTTGGAGAAGACTCTTTAGAGTCCCTTGGACTGCAAGGAGATCCAACCAGTCCATTCTAAATGAGATCAGCCTTGGGTGTTCTTTGGAAGGAATGATGCTAAAGCTGAAACTCCAGTGCTTTGGCTACCTCATGCGAAGAGCTGACTTATTGGAAAAGACTCTGATGCTGGGAGGGATTGGGGGCAGGAGGAAAAGGGAATGATAGAGATGGCTGGATGGCATCATCGACTTGATGGACGTGAGTCTGAGTGAACTCCAGGAGTTGGTGATGGACAGGGAGGCCTGGCGTTCTGTGATTCATGAGGTCGCAGAGTCGGACATGATGGAGTGACTGAACTGAACCATAAATATACCATACAACACAGCAATTCCATGCCTAAATTCCACAAAGAAATGAAAACATCGGCACAAAGACTTACATGCTAACGTTCACAGCAGCATTATTCATAATTGCCCCAAATTGAAACAATCCAAATGTCCATCCACTGCTGAATATATAAACTGGAATTCCACTGATACATGCTACTGAGGAACCTCAAAACATTATGCTAAATGGAGACAGATGCAAAAGTTTCATACTGCATGATTCCATTAAGATAAAAAGTCCAGAAAACACAAATTTGTAGAGAGATAAAGCAGATCAGCGGTTGCCTTGGAGTGAGAGAGGACTTTGCAAATAGCTTCAAGGAAATCTGGAAGTGATAAAAATATTCAAAGCTGGATTACAGTGATAGTTACTATACTAGTTTCCTATGCTATACAACAAGTTACCACTAACTTAGAGACTTATTAGAACAACACATTTATTATATCACAGTTGTTCACAGGTCAGAAGTCCAGGTATAGCTAAACTGAGTCTATTGAGGTGTGGGTCAGGCTACCTTCTCACCTGGAGCTCCAGGTCCCCTTTCAAGCTCACTCAGGTTGTTGCAGAACTCAGCTCCTTGTGGTTGAAGGACTGCAGCCACTCTTCTCCATAAGTAATTCACAACATGGATAGAAGCGCCTTCAAAAACAGTGGGAGAGGTTCTCCTCTGCAGGGCAAGTCAGGATCATCTCCCTCTCCATCCGTTCACAACTGACTGACTTGGGACCCTGAACTGCGTCTGCAAAATCCCTTCACCTCTGCCATATACTGTCACCTAATTATGGGAGTGCCATCCCATCTTATTCTCAGGCCTCACTTTCAGGGAGGGTATTTTACAGGGGAAAGAGTCTCCAAAGCCAGTTAGAATCTGGTTACCATAGCTGTACAAGTTACAATTTTATTTTAAAAATCACTGAATTGTATATGTACTATGGATAGATTTTATGATATGTAAATTACACTTTGATACAACTGTAAAAAAAAAAAATCCTGTGAAGAAAAAGTTGTCAATAGTAACCATAATTCCATTTTTCATTTGGGGTACTTTTTTTTTTATTAAATAAACTAAACCTTAGGACTATCTTCTGTAGGAAATAATTCAACAGGAAAAAATTTGCATTGATCAACCATGCTTTTTCTAATCTGTTACATCAGTTAATTCACAGTAACCACTTCACAGGGACACAGCAGTCAAGTTTTCCACTAGTTGGGTTTGATTCCCCTGTCAGCCTTCTTAGTAATGAATGCAGCCTCGCTCAATTCAAAGACTTCACATTTCCAAAGAGAATAAATAGGGTTACCTCCCCACAAGTTTCCACTCTCTGATTTCTCCACCAGGGAGTAGTCCCGTTTTGAGCTGCCCTCAAAGTATGGGCAACAATGTTGGGTCACATGAAGCCTCCACTTTGCCAGCTGCATACTACCTGAAGTTTCATTCACCCAGAGGTCAGAAACTGTGAGCTCTGGAACTCTTCCTGGTGTCCTAGGAATGGCTCTGAAGTTGGGCCGCTCATGGTATTTTGTGTGCACTGCACTGCTGCCTAAAACTAAGCATTTCCTAACTTCAGTCTGTTCTGAAATAAGAGCTTGCTGTATGTGTTATACACACACTGCAAGCCTGTGAAATTCGACTTCAGGTGCTGTCTGGACATCAGGGAGCATTACAAATTCCCCAAGGGGATGATCAACAACAGTCAACAGGATGGTTATCTTATAGGTGTGTAGTTCTCAAGTTTGAAACTTAACTGTTACTATAGAAATAAAATACAAAAGGAGCTGTCCATCTTGGAAAACAAAAACTAATTCAAGGGCTTTCTATTGAATATGGAAGGAACCCTTCTACATAATTTGCTTTCTGTAAAAATAAAAAGGTTTCTTGGGAATGTGCCAGAGTTATCTGACTGTGTAACATACGGACCACCAATGTCTAAGCACATTTTAAAAAGTAACAATTTACATATTTTTTAAAATTAGGGTAATTTGCCATCCACAAACCTATGGATGAAAATGATCACAACATCAAGTCATATGGAGAATCTGAAAAGATTTATTCAATTACCTGAGGGCACAGTCCCATGATTTGAATATGCTATGGATTAGACTATCTGGTGGCTCAGATGGTAGTCTGCCTGCGATGCAGGAGACCCAGGTTCGATCCCTTGGTCAGAAAGATCTCCTGGAGAAGGGAATGGCTACCCATATCAACACTGTTGGCTGGAAAATCTCATGGACAGAAGAGCCAGACAGGCTACAGTCCATGGGGTTGCAAAGAGTTGGACACGAGTGAGTGACTAACTTGGTCAGACTTTCTACTTTACCTAAATAACATCTTCAGGATATGAAACGATACTTTTCCCTACACAAGTTTTTTAAGGGAAATGAAGGTTTCTCCCAGAAGTTTGGGTCATAATCTATAAGTCACAACATGCGGAAGCTAAAATTCCATTCTTTGTCATTTCTCAAAGCAGGATAACACAGTGGTTCTTAGGAGATAAAACTATGAGATGGGGTCAGACTCCTTGGATTAGAATCCCAGTTCCACAACGGAAGAGTTCTGCCATTCTTATCCATCACTTAAACACCCTAAGCCTCTGTTCCTTCATCTGTCAAATGGGCAAAATAGCATAAAATAGGGGTGGCAAACTATGGCCCACGGGGCAAATCTGGCCCATCACATAAAGAATAATTTATCGGGGTAAAGGAATGCCACTCACTTCCATATTGTCTAGGACTGGGAAAGGCTGCATGACCTACAAAGTCCAAAATATTTACTCTCTGTTCCTTTACAGAAAGATTCTGTTGGCCTCTGACATAAAGGGCTGTCTTAAGATTAAAATCATAAAGACTAAATGAGATCATTCACGTAAGATGCTTTATATACATAAGCAACTGGTAAGCTGATAATGACAGAGCTGACTGTCATTTATCAATGGTAAAATGTTGTAAAATCATTGTGCTTTCATTTCCTCAAATTCAGAGAGGCATCTTTATATATCTGTATCTATATCTCACCGCAGGAGCAGGCTGCCCATGAAGGGTCACAGGCTCGGGCCCCTTTTTTGAAGGAGGTGGCCGAGGTGGTTTGATAGCAGGATGTAAGCTGCAGCTGTCGGGCAGGGCAGGGAGCCCATGGGCCACAGACAGCAGCTGCTAGGAGTCATCCATGTCAAGTAATTGATACCCTGCCCCCTCCTTGATGGAGGATCTCTTGGTCACAGGTGTGTGACACACGCATATTCATCACTGGCCCCACTCCTAACTGGAGAGGGGACTGGAGAAGGAATGGGGAGGGCTGAAATTATGCTCAGATGATAAGCAGAGCTCTTCCCATTTTCCCAGGCAGTAACTGCTTTCCTAGGATGCATTCTGTGCATCCAGAGTTGTTAGAAATGAGAGTGTTCAGTTCAGTCACTCAGTCGTGTCCGACTCTTTGCAACCCCATGGACTGCAGCACTCCAGGCCTCCCTGTCCATCACCAACTCCCGGAGTTCACCCAAACTCATGTCCATTGAGTCGGTGATGCCTTCCAACCATCTCATCCTCTGTCATCCCTTTCTCCTCCTGCCTTCAATCTTTCCCAGCATCAAGGTCTTTTCAAATGAGTCAGTTCTTTGCATCAGAGAGTGTAGTTCTGAGCATAAAATTTTAAGATGTGAGTTTAGTGTGACAAAACAAGTCAGAATAACAACGTGGACTTAAAAGGTAGTTCATTTATACTAGAACTGGCACCGCTAGCCCCATATTAACATATTTGCAAGTACATTTTGGTTGACACCGAATGTTACAATGGTTCTCATAAATCTTTCAAACCACCATCACAAAATTGTCTTTCAAGGAAAATATTTAAAAGACCTAATGAGTTTATACTGAGAGGGTGATTTTCAGAAACAAACCACTACTGGCCCTCTGCTCCCTCTAGAGCCCTGGACATTTCACTCCATCCATTGGCACCTCATTGCCCTGCATGGAAAAGAGAAGCTGTTAAGAACCTGCAAAAGTATAACAGCCTGATTCCAAATTATTTCCTGCTGGATACTCACAAGCTTTCATTAGCCTTTCCTGACTCCAGAGTGAGTGGGTGAAGTCGCTCAGTCGTGTCTGACTCTTTGCGACCCCATAGACTGTAGCCTACCGGGCTCCTCCGTCCGTGGGATTTTCCAGGCAAGAGTACTGGAGTGGGGTGCCATTTCCTTCTCCAGAGGATCTTCCTGACCCAGGGACTGAACCTGGGTCTCCCGCTTTGTAGGCAGATGCTTTACCATCTGAGCCACCAGACTGCAAATTGGCAAATGATTTACATATTAAAATGAAATTCCTGAATCACACAAACTCAGAGGTTTTAAAGTCCTTGGTGCTCATCCCAAGAACCCTCCTCCAAAATCATCTCAGTGATATGATTTGAAACAAGTGGGCCCTTCTATGGATGAGGCAGTTCATTAAATGCCATACACATGGCACTAATAATTAGGGTCACCGCCATGAAGGAGGGTTTCCCAGATGGTGCAGTGGTAAAGAATCCGCCAGCCAATGCAGGAGATGCAAGACAAGTGGGTTCAATCCCTGGGTCGGGAAGATCCCCTGGAGAAGGAAATGGTAGCCCACTCCAGTATTTTGCCTGGGAAATCTCATGGACGGAGGAGCCTGGCCAGCTACAGTCCATGGGGTTACAGAGTCAGACATGACAGAGCATGCATGAATGCCGTGAAGGCACTCACCATCCAAGACAGACAAGACTGGCGCTGGTGAAAGTGAAAAATTCACAGTAGTGGACAGACATTAAGGACCAGCTAAAATGGCTTCCGAGTTGCCAATTCATTCCAGCTAATATTCGAGTTGATTAAAAGTGCCTGGCCATCCTGCTCCCTCAACCAGACAGACGTGCTGCCTAATGAGAGTTAGCTGGAGCGTTCCCCACAGGGCCGCTCGTCACCCTGCCCTGCTGAAGCACGCCCGCTGAGGCAGACTGGCAGCTCAGTCACACCGTCGTTTCCCTCAGCAGCAGGAAGTGTCAGCCACCACACTGGTTTTCAAGTCAAGAGATCCGTCCCAGTCGGCAAGGAGCAGCCAGGGTAACCTGCAGAGATTTCCACAAAATATGCCCCCTGAAGTTTTCAAGAGATGACAATTTACACAAGAAAGGCAGCCAAGTGATGACACTTGATTACGCTCAAAAAGAGTAATACACTGCTTAAACCACCAACTTCACATCTGTCCAGTGAATCAACTGAACACTCTCTCACCACTCCCAGTATTCCTGTGCTTTCTATACGCATACTCCTTGGTATTGATGCTTTTCAACTGTGGTGTTGGAGAAGATTCCTGAGAGTCCCTTGGACAGCACAAGGAGGTCAAATCAGTCGCTCCTAAAGGAAAACAACCCTGAATATTCATTGGAAGGATTGATGCTGAAGCTGAAGCTCGAATACTCTGGCCACCTGAAGCAAAGAGCTAACTCACTGGAAAAGACCCTGATGCTGGGAAAGATTGAAGGCAGGAGGAGAAAGGGATGACAGAGGATGAGATGGTTGGATGGCATCACCAACTCAATGGACATGAGTTTGAGCAAGCTCCGGGAGTTGGGGATGGACAGGGAAGCCTGGTGTGCTGCAGTCCATGGGGTCCCAAAGAGTGGACGCAACTGAGCGACGGAACAACAGTTCTTTGGTATACGAAGCAGACGCTGGTAGATATAGATATGGACATAGACATGGGAAGGGGCCATATTTTCACCCCTTCTTATTTGTAAGGGACAGACTTAGAAACAGGTGACTGTATTATCACATTCTGTATTGGTTTCCTAGGGCTCTGTCACAGAGTCACAGGCTGGGTGGCTTAAATGACAGACATTTATGGTCTCACAGTTCTGAAGGCTAGAAATTCAAGATCAAGGTGGCAGCAGGGTTGACTCTTTCTGACGGCTGTGGAAAAGAGTATGTTCCATGTGCCCACCTGGCTTTTGGTACTTTGTTAAAATATCTGGCATTCCTCTGCTTGTAAGGTCTCTGACTTCATCTCTACAAAGCTTTCTCTCACTGTGCCTGCCTCCAAACTTCCTCTTCTTATAAAGACATTACTCAGTGAATTAGGACTCACTCTAATGACCTCATTTTAACTGTAATGACTCCATCTTCAAATAAGGTCACATTCTGAGATACTAAGAGTCAGGCCTTCAACACATGAATCTGGGGTGCATCCCTGACCCAGAACATGTTCCCATTTCTAAAGCTCTCATTTCCTGCTTTCTGGAGGGTTTTTATCATAAATGGATGTTGAATTTTGTCAAAGGCCTTCTCTGCATCTANTTTTTAAAACAGATAGCTTCAAGTTTCTCTGACACATAATGTTATTGTATGTCTTTGTGCTTTTTGTCCCTGTTGTTCTCTGAAACCAGCTTAGCCTCCATCTGACTGGTTAATTTCAACTTTTCCTTCAAGACTATTTTAACTCAGATGAAACCGCTTGTAGGAAGGCTCCCGTGATGCCTCTAGGCTGCCATGACCCTCCAGTGTCTCAGTTCACAAATGGCCTATGGATTCTTTTGTCTGACTGCATTGAGAATATTTATGTGTCCATTTCCTTCAGTAGATGAAGTTCATCAAGGTCTGAATCTGTGACTTTTCATACTTCCCAATGCTTAGTACAGACTTTGTTGTTTAGTCGGTCATGTCTCACTCTCTCTGCCCCTGTGGACTGTAGCCTACCAGACTCCTCTGTCCATGGGATTTTCCAGGCAAGTATATTGGAGTGGGTTGCCATTCCCTTCTCCAGGGGATGATCTTCCTGACCCCAGGATCTAACCTGCATCTCTTGCTTGGCAGGCAGATTCTTTACCACTGAGCCACTGCGAAGCCCTTAGTACAGGATAGACACTCAGTAAACACTTATTGACCAGAAATATCTGAAATGTATGAATGAGGATTTGTGAAAATCCTAAAATTCATTGAAGATGATCTGGGTCTAGCATTGGTAAAATGTGACTGGAATGCGATTCTTTCTTAGAATGCTTATATCTGATCAACTATATTGTATCCAGTTCAGTTCAGTTCAGTTGCTCAGTTCGTGTCCGACTCTTTGTGACCCCATGAATCGCAGCACGCCAGTCTTCCCTGTCCATCACCAGCTCCCAGAGTTCACTCAGACTCACATCCATCAAATAAGTCAGTGACGCCATCCAGCCATCTCATCCTCTGTTGTCCCCTTCTTCTCCTGCCCTCAATCCCTCCCAGCATCAGTCTTTCCCAATGAGTCAACTCTTTGCATGAGGAGTTTCAGCTTCAGCATCAGTCCTTCCAATGAACACCCACATTTAGAATGGACTGGTTG
This sequence comes from Oreotragus oreotragus, assembly GCA_006410675.1. Classification (NCBI taxonomy): domain Eukaryota; kingdom Metazoa; phylum Chordata; class Mammalia; order Artiodactyla; family Bovidae; genus Oreotragus; species Oreotragus oreotragus. The sequence goes on from SJYX01012912.1 coordinate 172,586, forward strand.
GATCTCCTTGCACTCCAAGGGACTCTCAAGAGTCTTCTCCAACACCACAGTTCAAAAGCATCAATTCTTCGGTGCTCAGCTTTCTTCACAGTTCAACTCTCACATCCATACATGACCACTGGACCATAGCCTTGACTAGACGGACCTTTGTTGGCAAAGTAATGTCTCTGCTTTTGAATATGTTATCTAGGTTGGTCATAACCTTCCTTCCAAGGAGTAAGCGTCTTTTAATTTCATGGCTGCAATCACCATCTGCAGTGATTTTGGAGCCCCCCAAAATAGCTAGCCACTGTTTCCCCATCTATTTCCCGTGAAGTGAAGGAACATGATGCCATGATCTTAATTTTCTGAATGTTGAGCTTTAAGCCAACTTTTTCACTCTCCTCTTTCACTTTCATCAAGAGGCTTTTTAGTTCCTCTTCACTTCTGCCATAAGGGTGGTGTCATCTGCATATCTGAGGTGACTGATATTTCTCCTGGCAATCTTGATTCCAGCTTGTGTTTCTTCCAGTCCAGCGTTTCTCATGATGTACTCTGCATATAAGTTAAATAAGCAGGGTGACAATATACAGCCTTGACGTACTCCTTTTCCTATTTGGAATCAGTCTGTTGTTCCATGTCCAGTTCTAATTATTGCTTCCTGACCTGCATATTGTATATTGTATTACTGAGTAGGAAACGTGTTAATAGGAAAGGGGTGCTCTGTTCAGCACAGTATGAGAGAAACCTGCCAACAATAATTTCTCAAAAATGTAAATTATTATTATCATCACCATCATCTCCTCTGCGATCTATTCTAGTACTCTCTTCTCTTAAGGGCTTCCCTTGTGGCTCAGCTGGTAAAGAATCTGCCTGCAATGTGGGAGACCTGGGTTCGATCCCTGGGTTGGAAAGATCCCTTGGAAAAGGGAAAGGCTACCCACTCCAGTATTCTGGCCTGGAGAATTCCATGGACTGTACAGTCCATTGGATTGAAAAGAGTCAGACACGACTGAGTGACTTTCACTCCACTTCACCTTCTTTTAAATTTCCAATCTCTTCTCCTTTACTATTCCATTTCTGCTTGCCTTAAAAATTTGCTCAAATCTTTCACATGCTTAAAAACATTTCTTCAAACCTCGTGATCCCTTCTATCATCTGTCTTCACCCATTTTTCTCCCATCATTTCCACACTCCTCTGCAATCTTGTTTTTGCTCCTTCCACTATGATGAAATTGCACTGGCTAAGTAGAGTTACCAGTGACCCCCAGAATGAACGCTCAGTTGATATGCTCACTGTTGACTTTTCCATAATGTTAGACGTTGCTAATGTTAGGCATTGATCCCATCCTTCTTCCTAAATCCTCAGCTCCCTTGACATCATGCCATCATGATTCTCTACCCCTGGGACTACTTTCACTCAGACATTATGTCATGACCCCATCTTGTTCTCTCTCTCTCTTTTTAAAAAATTTATTAATTTGCTTACTTGGCTGCACCAGCTCTTAGTTGCAGCACATGGGATCTAGTTCCCTGACCAGACTGAACCAGGGTACCCTGCACTGGGACATCCAGTCTTAGTCACTGACTACCATGGAGGCCCCCAGGTTGCTCTCTTGAATGCTGGTATTCCCCAAGTTCTGTCTTTCTCGGTTTTACAGTCTCGTTTACACCAGGGGATTTCATTCTGTGCTACTCATCATAACGACCTATACCCTTTCAGAAAATAAGGATACCCGAGAAAAAGGAACATTTGTGAACTGTAGATGAGAATATAAATCGTGCAGTCACTATGGAAAACAGTATGAAGTTTCCTCAAAAAAGTTAAAAATAGAACTACCATATGATCCAGCAATTCTGCTTCTGTGTATACAGTCAAAGGGAATGGAAAAGAATCTCAAAGAAATATCTGCACTCCCATGTTCCTTGAAGTATCATTCACAATAAGCAAGATAAGGAAATAACCAAATTATCAATAGATGAATGGATAAAGAAGATGTGCTTTATATATATATCCAGTATTAAGCCATGAGAAACAAGGAAATCCTACCATTTGTGACAATATGGATGAACTTTGAGAGCCTTACTAAGTGAAAGAAATCAGAGAAAAATGAATACCATATGATACCACTTATGTGCATGTTTGTGCTAAGTCGCTTCAGTCATATCCGACTCTTTGTGACTCCGTGGACTGTAACTCACCAGGCTCCTCTATCCATGGGATTCTCCAGGCAAGAACACTAGAGTGGCTTACCATGCCCTCCCTCCAGGGAATCTTTCCCACCCAGGAATCAAACCTGTGCCTCCTGTGACTACTGCATTGCAGGCAATTCCTTACCACTGAGCCACTTACATGTGGAATCAAAGAGAGAGGAACTCACAGAAGCAGAGAACAGAATAGTGGTTCCCAGGGGCTAGGAGTGGAGGAACTGGGAAGATATTGAACACTGGGTACAAACTTCCAGTTATAAGTTCTGGGACTCCAATACACAGCATGGTGATTAATGTTTCATAGTCCTGTATTACATACACCAGAGAAACTTGGAATATACTCCTGTATTATATACTTAAAAGTTGCTAAGAGGGTAGATCTTATAGTTCTCACCACAAAAAAGACGGTAATTATCTGATATGACTGGTCATAAAGGTGTTAGCTAACAGCGTGGTGGTAACCATTTTGCAGTATATAAGGGTAACAAACAAACACATTGTACACCTTAAACTTACACGGTAAGTCAATTAAATCTCAACAAAGCTGGAGGGAGAAAGCAGGAGTATTTCAGGAAAAATGAACAGGCTGAACAAGACAGAGAAGCATAAAATAGGAAATTCAGAATGTGGGGCAAAGTAGATAAGAGCCTTCCAGAATAACTCTGTGTTGTATCACAACAGAAAATCAAGCTGGAAATCAGTGTGGGATCAGGCAGGAACATGAACTAAGTGTCCCCACTGTTAATGCTGTTAGCCTCTTGCTTAAATTAGTAGGATGACTTGAAAAGTTGTGTTTTCTCCATTTGCACCCTCTTCTAGACTCCATATTCCCATTAATTATAAATTAGTGAAATTGAAGTCGCTCAGTCGTGTCCGACTCTTTGCGACCCCGTGGACTGCAGCCCACCAGTCTCCTCCAGCCATGGGATTCTCCAGGCAAGAGTACTGGAGTGGGTTGCCATTTCCTCCTCCAGGGGATCTTCCCGACCCAGGGATCTAACCCAGGTCTCCCGCATTGCAGGCAGACGCTTTAACCTCTGAGCCACCAGGGAAGCATCAATTATAAATTAAATGGGACAATTTAACAAATTAATTTCAACAAAATAAGGATTTTACACTCCTGATTAGATGCTCCTGAGAACCAGGGTTATCTTTTTTCAATACCTAATATGATGTCATATGTAACTGGAACTCAATCAATATTTATTGCCTGATGAATAAATGAACAAAAGGCCAAAATCATTCTAATTTGAACACATAGAAGAAAGACTAGTTGAAATTACGGGATATTATCAAAGAATACCAAAAGTGTCATAAATGTGGGCGACTTATTTAGAAGAATCACACATGAAATGTTTTATGGCACTTTTGAGTGGCAGCATATTCAGTCGCTTCAGTCATGTCTGACTCTTTGCGACCCCATAGACTGTAGCCCACCAAGCTTCTCAGTCCATGGGATCTTCCAGGAAAGAATACTGGAGTAGGTTGCCATGCCCTCCTCCCGGGAATCTTCTCAACCCAGGGAATGAACCCATGTCTCCTGCACTGCAGGTGGATTCTTTACCAATGAGCCACCGGGAAAGCCTTTGTGGTACTTTTAATCAGCTTTAAAAGACTGGTTTTATATGTTGGTTAAGCATTCTTTGTTTCTCTCCTTTTTTTATACTGATTTTTTTTTTTTTTTTGTACGGCCAAGCAGCATGTGGGATCACAGTTCCCACCAAGGGAACTATGATGCCAAGGGGGATTATAGATCCCCCACCAAGGATCAAACCCATGCCTCATGCATTGAAAGCACAGTCCTAACCACTGGGCCACCAGGAAAGTCCCACTTTCTCTTTTTAATTTTTTATCCTGTTAATTTAGTTAGTAAACTTTCCCCCTACTTCCACTGCTCATAGTACAAAAGCAAATCTGGGCCAGCTGGGGATGAGCCATCATGAATCGTAATTAGTCTTTCTAAAGTAGATTTATTTATGAAAATAGAATTGAATGACTGATTTGTCCCTTTGCAATCACTAATCCCTAGCCTCTTAATCTTACCTTTCAGTAGTTATTAAAGAAAGAAATATAATTTTCACACAAGTATTTTGCTGTTTTTATTTTTTTCATCTTAATCACTAAAGAGTAACTTTTGGGGGGAAAAATTTTTGGGAGGTCCCTGGTAGTCTACTGGTTAGGACTTGGCATTTTAACTGCCACGCCCTGGGTTCAGTCCTTGGTCGGGGAACTAAGATCCTGCAAGCCTCACAGCATGGCTTAAAAAAAAAAAAAAGGGAAAAAATTGTATTTTTCATCTCTTTTCCTTTCATGTGTGTTCCATTTAGACCAGGAAATTGACATTTCAGCCCAGAAGACTTAGGCCAGATGTTAGTTCACTGGCTGAAAGATGGATTTCCTGCCCCAATAGGTGACCTCTGAAAGCAAAATAGGCTTTTTCTTAATGGATAGACTGTCCAAATGACCTCATTTCTAGAACAAGGGGCCTTTGTTGTGTCTCTTTGCAATTGGAATCAACATCATCTGATTTTTGAGAACATTCATTAGATAAAGAGAAGCTAGAACCTAGTTGTTTAATTTGTAAGGCAAAGGAAAAATTTATGCCTTGGCAATCCATTTATTTGTTCCTTTAAAAATATTTGTGTTCCTTGAGAGGGAAATGGTGCTAAAATCTAGTGCCTGCTTACCCATATTAATATTTCTCTTAGATTTCAATCCTCATTCCAGCCAGCACTCACCACAGGAACAGAGCATGTAACATGCTTCCCAAGACAGGGAATCGTTTCACTAAACTTGACCGAAGCACTATTTAAAGAAATATCCATGACACCCGTGACCTGTCACTCAACCTTCTCTCTGTATGTGAGAAGCTCATTGAGACATTCTCATGGCGCCACCTCTTCTGATGAGCTCTTCACCAAGTTCATTTATTTTTATCTTCAATTGTATAAGGCAGCTCAGAAAAAAAAAAACTGAGATAACTGGGCCTTTGTGTATGCGTGTGCACGCGCATGCGTGCACGCCCCTGTGTGTGTCACAGGAAATGCAGTTTGAAAGAAAGTACCCAGAAGAGGAAAATGGCTTTGAATGACGGAGGAGAGACTGAAAAACTTGCTATACATGGAAAGGAAGGGAGTTAGACTGTGTGAGAAGTAAGCTATGCTTCTGAGATTCTAAAATGATAAATTTTACAGCTAAAGGGAAAGTTAAGACATTCTCTCTCTCTCTTTGTCCTTTCCTTCTTTCCTTTCTTTATTTCTTTAGAAACAAGAATACGAGTTTCCCTTTAAAACAGCCAACATATAACATTTTAAAAGTATAAAAACCTTGCTCCTTGTAATCCAAAATATTGGCTCCTCCATGAAAGACATAGAACAGAAGAGAGCCAATCTGTACACAGTTACCATCAGGCTGGGCAATGCATCTAAGACTCATGGTTCTTCCTCAAGTAATTTATATAGTAAATATATGACTTAAAAAAAAAAGAAGTAGTAAAAAAGGATAATAACACTTGCCTTTGTTTTAATGAGTCAGCGCATACTTTTTCCAGAATGCTATACTCAGCTCAACACCCCCCTCCTCTGTTAATAGTCATATGCAAATGTCATTAATCAATCATAAATTAATATTTATTGTTGTTCAACTGGAGTATTCTGGATAGTACTTCAATTCTGGATAAGATTTATAATAGTTTTCTGTGGTTTCTGGGGTTGATTTTGTGAGTGAGAATCTTTTGTTCTATGTATATAGCATTACTTCAAAGAAGCAGGGCCACAGTCTTAATTGGAGCCTTTGAAAGTAATGAGGAATAAAAAAATATCTTTCATGACCACGTTTAAGCAATAGAGACAGCGAAGTAGGCTTTGGGTAAAGTTTATAAAATACAGAAGACTGATGAAGCAATTTGTTTGGTGGATGATACTTCCCAGCTGTGCTTTTTAAGACTTTCCTTGCATAATTTGGAAATATTTAACATAGTCTCTGGTCCCTTATTAACACATTCCTTTTTTTTTTTTTTTT